>CM074961.1:19243602-19265357 GCA_037577455.1 Pangasius macronema
CACGCATTGGCAGTGGAAGATTAAAGACCATTAAGTCACTGAAAATGAACGGAGGGACTTTCTCAACCAGGTTTTTCTTTCTTTCTTTCTTTCTTTCTTTCTTTCTTTCTTTCTTTCTTTCTTTCTTTCTTTCTTTCTTTCTTTCAAATAAAAGCTCTTAAGTATATTTTCAAAGCAGTTTTCTTCATGGGATGTCCCTATAAAGTCAAAACATATTCCTATGAATATGACATTCACACCAAGACATAAAAACATGTCCAAACACACACACACACACACACACACACACACACACACACACACACACACACACACACACACACTCTCTCTCTCTCTCNTCTCTCTCTCTCTTGCTCATTCTGCTGCTCTGTCTCACACCTACAAAACCCTGAGTCCTCTACCAAGGAACCATTTTTAAAATTTCATAATGAATTTAAAATGAGTCACACTTTCTTTCCTTGTTTTATTATTCAGTTTTTTAACTTCAACAAATCACTTTTTTTTCCTAAACTAGTTTGGGAAAAAATCTGAATATCCAAGTTTGTTTTGCTTCTTGTTTTTTTCCCCAAAAAATTACTGCAGCTCTCTACATTACATTCAAAAGATAACACATGTAAGGAGCTATTTCAGTGCAAGTGCAAGCATAAGCATCTGTGTGTGTGTGTGTGTGTGTGTGTGTGTGTGTGTGTGTGTGTGTGTGTGTGTGTGTGTGCGGAATAATCCTATGAGTGCCCATAATATAATGAATGAGACAGCTTACCAGAGAGCATTTGAAGGTGTAGGGGGAGTGTGTGTGTGTGTGTGTGTGTGTGTGTGTGTGTGTGTGTGTGTGTGTGTGTGTGTGTGTAGTGTGTAAATCGTTAGATCAAGAATACTTTTAATTCCACACTCCAAACTTTCAGAATTTTCAGAAAGACAAACTAAAAACATTTTGCCTTTGATTTGACATTTAATGAAGTTTTATGTAAATAGTTTTCCTCATTTATTACCTCCATATACCTCCTCTTTGGCCTTCCTCTTCGCCTCCTGCCTGGCAGCTCCATGTCCAACNAAACCATCTTAATCTGGCCTCCCTAACTTTGTCCCCCAAACGTCCAACATGAGCTGTCCCTCTGATGTATTCGTTCCTAATCCTGTCCAACCTCGTCACTCCCAAAGAGAACCTCACCGTCCCAGTGCGGCAGCAGTAAATAGTATAAACACTCTTGGAAAGCTGTTTGACCAATCAAATTAGTGGGCTGGAAATAACTGTTATATAAATGAAGCTAAATGGCAATTATTGTGAAAATTACATAGTTTGACTGACATTTATAGCCATAATGCTTTTCTTATCCTTATTCTCCATCTGCTGCCTTCTAAATAAGACTGACTTTATCTCCAGAACATCATCTCTACCCAAGAATCTGGTTCAAATCCGTCCAAATGTGGAGCTCCTCACCATCATCTACCTCATCATTCATCTTGTTATCTCTCCAGACTCGCCTCTGTGTCCGTTGTTCTCATTTTTATCACTTGTTTCTCGTGCCTTTCTAAAAACCCCTTCATCCATCATGCCATGGAAGCTCTTTCCACACCAGCGTGGGTTTAATCTGCGCCGATTTCGGTCGTGTTCACATTGTTTGGTGCTCGTTTTCCATCTCTGATAATTGGTCCCTTTTTAAATGTAGTACTGCAGGGGACGAGCGTTCAATTAGTCCGTTAGTCAGGATGTGTGTGTGTGTGTGTGTGTGTGTGTGTGTGTGTGTGTGTGTGTGTGTGTGTGTGTGTGTGTGTGTGAGTTAGTGANGTGTGTGTGTGTGTGTGTGTGTGTGTGTGTGTGTGTGTGTGTGTGTGTGTGTGTGTGTGTGTGTGTGTGAGAGTGAACGAGTGTGGAGTGTGTGAGTGTGTGTGAGAGGACGGGTATGAGAGTATATGGGTTTCTGAGTGTATGACAGGAAAACCATAAGATGTATTTGAGAGAAAAACGTGTGAGAGAGTGTGTGTGTGTGTGTGTGTGTGTGTGTGTGTGTGTGTGTGTGAGAGAGTGAACGAGTGTGGAGTGTGTGAGTGTGTGTAAGAGGAAGGGTATGAGAGTATATGGGTTTCTGAGTGTATGACAGGAAAACCATAAGATGTGTTTGAGAGAAAGACGCGTGTGTGTGTGTGTGTGTGTGTGTGTGTGTGTGTGTGTGTGTGTGTGTGAGTGAGGGGAAAAAGATGAGAGATGACAGAATAGCAGATGTGACAACTCTCTTCACAGTGAGATGGCTCAAATAGAAGACACACACACACTCACCTGTGTGTACAAGTACGTGTTTTTGTATGGGTCTTTGTGTGCGTGTGTGTGTGTGTGTGTGTGTGTGTGGGTGTGTGTGTGTGTGTGTGTGGGTGTGTGGGTGTATGCAAGGCAAGTGAATTTCTTTCATGTCCAAATTTACGTGTGACTGTGTGTATCCAAGATCTTATGCCCAAAATGACCCGGTGAGAGAAACACACACACACACACACACACACACACACACACACACACACACACACACACACACACATTCTACAGCAATGGCTTGAGACTTTTTCAGAGTATAAAAAGCTATTTGCTGTCGGACTCACTCTGAAGTGTTTTGTTCCTCTTATACCATCAATTATTACGTCACCAATTACAATATTTTGTTAATTAAAGAATGTCATACTTTTTTTATCCCTTTATAGTTACTTTTATCTTTGTGGAACATCTGCAAAACGAGTACGACTTACACTGTAGCAGCTATAAAGTCATTCTCTCACCAGCCTCTCGTTTTTCTCTGTCTTGAAGTGAATAAGACCAAAAGCGCAGTTTGTCATGCTACCGCTGACATGAGCTCCTCTGTCCTGGAGTTTTACCGCTGACTGTTACAAAGCACTTCCACTGGAGACTCCTTCTATAAATGTTAAACAGACATCTCCTCACAGGTTACTTCACAACAGATCATCCGTGGATTGTGGAGCGTTCCTGTACGAGTCCCTCTGAATGAGCTGTTACTATAGAAATGATAATGTATTAGGATGTGTGCGTTGATATTAACCTGTAATCTGCAATACTCTCAGAGCTGCTGTTATGCTCTTAACGACGTATAAGATCTGGATTTTGCTTAAAATATTGCTTAAAAAATATAAAATCTATCATAATTCCATTTGAACATGAACATGAGGATTGAATAGAAAAAAAAATGTTGTGTGGTTTCATTGTATTCAAAATTGAAAAATTTTTAGTTGAATCACATTTCCAGATGTGTAATAATAATGGATTTCTTTCTCTTTTTCTTTTTTTTCTTTGTTCTCTTTCTCTTTCCCTCAATTCTCAGGTTCCTCACCAGATGAGTGCTCTGACCTTCTATCGTTATGAACAGCCTGTTCTGGATTACTGCCAAGCCCATCAGCCGATGCGCCTCAACGTGAACTATGATTGCCCGCCTCAGGGCCTTGATGATCTGGCACCGCGTGACAGGGGCACCATTCAGACCGTGGCTCTGCCAGCTGTTCCACCATCCAGCTCACCTCCTACCCTGAGAACACCTGTACAAGGCCCCGGTGTCCCTTACCCGGGCACAGAGCGCTCCGTAAAGTACCCGTCCATCGAGCGGCCCACTAGCACCCTCACCTTCGGACGCTAGCACTCTGGGATGCTAAAGTGAATTCTTTTGGATGCTAATGACTGTTTCAGGAGTTAGCGCCTTTTCAGAAGGAATTTCACTCCACAAACGGATCTAACTTTATGTGGCTGGATTCTTCTTCTTGTGAACTTTTGTTTTCTGAAAAAAAAGAGAGAAGGATCTATAAAAGAGCCAAACGAGGACTCGCAACTCAGACGTTCAATATACGCTCCATGCCAGTGAGCTCTATGTACAGGGAGATGGGATTTCATTTGTGTTTTTCTGTTGTCTTTTTTTTATTCTTCTTTTCAACACAAAACGCTACTCTTCTGAGTCCCGTTCAATGGAAAACTGAAACTCAATACAGCATGCATGGTGCGTTAAATGGCACTTTAGTTGCTGTTCTGTGTCCTTTTCGTGCCAGACACGATGGGACGTTGCCTTTGAAACGCTGATAATGGTGATTCACTCACACTGTGTTGAGAATGAAAAAGAATGTGCAATAAACAAGTTTCGTAGCGGGAGAAAAAGGGGGAACAGGTGTGTAGACAATATAGGGCCAACATGTAAGAGAATGAATGAAGCAAATTAATGTTTACCAGTGCTCAAAGACATCTAGCTGTTATTTGCGGTTATATTTCCAGACAGTGGTTATACACGGTGTCAGGGATTGATCTTTGAAACAGATCGGGAAGCCCCGTTTGGACAGAATCCTTTCAGAGAAGAAGAGTCTGATACTGTCATTAAGTTTCCAGTGCAGACCTTCTGAGACGTGAACGTGTACCAAAGATCAAGCCTTCGTTTCGATGTACAGTACACACAGCATCAGTTCCCCCTTGTGGTACCAAATCTGGAAGCTCGGACACAAATTAAAGGTCAGAAATCGGCACGGTCGGAATAGACTTACCCGCAGTTGTAGCTCAGATGTCAGCCTTTGAAGTCAAAACATTAACACGGACAGAAATGACTTGTTTCAGTGCGCTGCATCGAGCCAGTCAGCTGTGTGTATGTGTGTTTCTCCCAACTGTGTTAGCAGGTAGGAGTTATCTTCTATTAAAACTGCCCTAATTGTCTGCTGACCTTCAGTACGATAAGACAAAACTCTCTACAGAGGTGAAAAAAGTCAAATAGGTTTAGGAAAAAGGTGGCAAATAAACCAGACTTGTGTGATATTGATTGTTTTTTTCCTGCTCACGATTTACCATTTAAAAAAATAATAATGGCAGGAGAAAGAGAACTTCAAGTTTAAGGAGAGTCCAGGAGGATGTAATAGTATTACCAGATGTGCAGTCAGGAGCTGCTTGTTGGCAGTGGCAATCACACCATCACTGTACTGTGAAAACTCAGCTGAACACTGGATATTTAGGTGATTCTGCAGTAATGTGCAGTTAAATAGTATGAAAAAAAGTAACAATATTTTTTTCGATGTAATTCTTCTACATGTTGGCCGTCTAACGTCGACATGGCTGTGTTTGAATGTGACTGAAGAGCAAAAAAAAAAAAAAAAAAAAACGCAGCGTATTGAATCACTTTGTAATTATCATTATCATTAATTATGTAATTATCATTGTCATTACTTATAACATTCATTATTTATTTTTTGCATTTTAAAGTGCTTTTTTTAAAACATTTTTGAGCTTTTTTTTTTTTTTTTTTTTTTTTTTGGTGGCATACCTAAACTTATGCCAAGCAAACTCATGTTCGTTAACTAACGTTAGATAAATCAAATATATACATGGATAGATTTTATGAACGAACGCAAAAAATTCTCCATTTACCGTGACAGAAAGCGAGAGAGTGTCCTGACAGTCGTGTCTAAACGAGATCATGCGAGATGGGGGAAAGTGGGCGGGGCTTACAGGCAGGGTGAGTTAATATTAGAGAGTGCAAAACACCTCCGCAACTGTCAGTCATTCCAGATTCATACATATATATATATATTGATTGGCACATTTGTCATTTTTATTGGGGAGAAAAAAGATTCACTTTTGATGTATTTTTAAGTGATAACTCGTGTAAAAATTAGTGGACATCTTGGCAGTGTAGGAACAAATAAATCATTATATCACACAAGTCTACTGAGCAATGAGCATGTCAGTCAGTTCGGCACTGAGAAGAGAAAAAAAATGCTTGGTTTTCGGATTAGACCAAGGATTACACAGTGTGTGAGGATCCCATTAGGTCCAGTTTGTTTATATGGAGGCCAAATGGCTATACGGTTGCTTGAGTTGCGGAGATTGAGTAACATTCTGGACATTTTACGATGTTTTAATATTAAGATTTACATGTTCACTATTTCAATGCTTTGCTATCAGAGTGTCTCCTGAGTGCTGAGACATTGAATGTTTGCCACTAGAAGCCATGCCTCCATCTACAGGAAGTCAATTCCCCATTGGCGCTGTATGGACCACTGGTGATTTGCATTTCATTTTAACTTGTAAATGGACTCCAGATCTAAGGAACATTGGGATTGTTGCCTGTAAACATGGATATTTTTATTTTTTGTCACCCCGTGTGCCTGTGTGTTTGGACTCAACACAATGAATGTGGATCTTGTACCTCACCATTGGTGTATTTTCTGGATTTTTTTTTTCTTTTTTTTTTTTTTTTTTTAAATCCTACTCTCCTGCACCACGCCAACTTCATTCTCGCATGTCGAGGTCAGAGGTCAATTCAAAACAAGTCAGACTTTTGTTTGACCTCGACATGCAAACTGAATGGGAAGACGATGATTCAGCCTCGCTGTGAGAGACATGGCACCCTGGAGGCGATCAGTGACTCTGCACAATGTTTGCAGACGCTAATTAATTAACACACAGGACGTGTTTATCTTGTACATAGAGAGGAAAAAGTATCACATCGTTTGCTTCTTGACACACACACACACATGCGCACACACACATACACACACACACACACACACAGATGGTGAACAGTAGGTGTTGCTCTGCAGAGACTGATCTCAGAACAGCCGTGAGAGAAATCTTCAGTAATATATCCACATTTTAAAGGTCGATATTTTTCTATCTGCTCTCGTGACCTTTGCATCTCATTGTGCTCATTAGTTTTCATAATCCGTCCTTTTGCTCGCCGAACGCGTGGAGCTCGACAGTGTAAAGATTTTACAGAACACTCTGGAAAAATATGGTCTTGTCATTTTAACAATGTTCCACATGGTGTCCATGCTCCCTGGTTTCATTCTGCTGTGGTATTTTTCCTCCGACTCTCCCACTCAATGTCGGTTCAATCTCCTCTGCTGTGTTTTGCAATTTTGAAAAGTCCTGGCAATACACACAAAAAAAAAGAGATAAAAAAAAAAACAAAAAGAAAAAAATATCTACATGTACAATAAGAGTAGCTTGTGTTGTGTTCCAAAGCTTCATGTATGAATAATGAGCTGTTGATTTGATATTATTGTTGATGCTGTGGAAGTTTTACCCACAATGCTCCAGTATCGCCCACCAGGAAGAAAAAAGAAAAGGAAGAAAACGAAAAAAGAAGCGCCCTGAACACACTCTGAGACTATATTCTCGAGACGTCTCAGCAATCACGCACAGGCTGTACACACCGACCCGAGTTTGTTGCATTCCTTTGTTCTGATCAGTATTATCCACTTGGATGTGCATTATGGGAAAGCAAAGGGAAAAAAAAAAAAAGGAAAGCTGTATGGCTTTGTGTTCCAAAAACAACTAGGTAGAACTTATTGGCCTGACATGAGCTGTTCAATAGCTGCTTCTCTTATGGCATACTTTGTGTTAAGTCCACATAGAGAAACTCAGAGGGATGGAGTGCACTATTAATACCTGGTCAAGGTACAAAAAGCGTTAGGGTTAGGGTTAGGGTTAGGGTTAGGGTTAGATTAGGGTTAGGGTTAGGAGGGTTAGGGTTAGGGTTAGGGTTAGGAGGGTTAGGGTTTAGCCTAGGGTTAGGGTTAGGGTTAGGTTAGGGTTAGGGTTAGGAGGGTTAGGGTTTAGCCTAGGGTTAGGGTTAGGTTAGGGTTAGGGTTAGGTTAGGTTAGGGTTAGGGTTAGCCTAACCCTAACCCTAACCCTAACCCTTGACGTGCCAAATAAACGCATACCCTTGTCTTTAAATATTTTGTTTCGTTTTGTATTTTTTTGTCATTGTTTTTTTTTTTGAGCAATGCATTTCTATGACCAGAGAGAGTAGATAAAATAAAAACTATATTAAACGCTGTGGAAACTCCTTCCTTTCTCAATGCTGAGCAGCCTTCAGCTAAATAATTTACATAAATTCTACATAAACGTGAAGCCTCAATGGTTCATGTTTTAAAGAGTCACTAAACTACACGTAGTTCTTTCTTTTGCGTACATTGAGTACATTCACAGAACCAATCCAGTCCATGGTCTGCCAGTTGATGACCACTTTGTAAATTGGGCTAACAACTTGTAAGACCGTTTTGATTTAAAAAAAAAAAAATGGCAGTTGTTCCAGCGTTCTGGCTTTGGTGAGTTTTAGTGCCATGTTATTTTCCATTTCCATTAAGTGCTAAATTTGACCTTAGGGAATGAGGATCTACAAATGTTGGTGTATATTATATAGTGCAAAGTATGCCATTTGAGACACAGCTAATGCCTAGGGATCAGGATGAAGAATTTGTTGAATTTCATTACATTTTGTGCCTCAGAATGCTTAAGAAGGATAGAAGGATATGACATCTGCAGGGCTTGTGCAAAGACAACACTACATTCATGAGATTACAAGGACACAGGATGTCCATTTGTGTCTACATAGTGTCTGTGGATGCTAGATGAGCGCCGTCTCTGCTTGAAGTATGCTGAGGCCTTTTGTCTTTATTATCTTTGTTGCATTGTGTTGGCATGTTTTGTAAAATAAGGCTCTTATGGACACGTTATATGAAGACATTTCCCTCTTTCGGAAATCCAATCAAGCATGAAGTGTGTGACTGGCCACATCACATTAGCTGTGTGTGTGTGTGTGTGTGTGTGTGTGTGTGTGTGTGTGTGTGTGTGATTTGTTCTGCACCAGGGAATAGATGCTTTTCAACCCATTTGTCCTTTGATCAACTCATTAGTGAACCAACGACTGAACCACTGAGCTGATAGAATGTGTCATGATGGATATTGTTTTTCAATCGAGGACACCATGGATGTGTCGGAGAGCTTCTTGCTTAAATAGATACCATGTCCATTTAACCTAGAATACACAAACTGGACAATGTATTTATTGCATTTCTGAACTCTGTCCATCGAAGCATTGACTATGAGGTTAAAGTGCTAAGGTCAGATTTAATTTTAACATATTGACATCTACATTGGATGAGGATGTAAAAGTTTACAATCACTGCGCCATTCTCAAAATTTATAATACATCATGCATTCGTGGCCTAATGGTCTGAGAGTCGGACTTGTAACCTGAAGGTGGTGGGTTCGAGTCTCGGGTCCGGCAGGGATTGTNCTAAAATGGCTGCCCACTGCTCCGGGTGTGTGTTCACGGGTGTGTGTGTGTGTTCACTACTGTGTGTGTGCACTTGGGTTAAATGCAGAGCACAAATTCCGAGTATGGGTCACCACACTTGGCCACAAAAAAAAAGTCACTTCCACATCCAGAATTGGTTCAACACCAATCATTTTATTTTGGAGACACCAACATTTCAGACACTAAAACTAGCTGAAAATTGACCAAAATGACACTTTTGGTTTTTGACCATGATTTACCTTTTGACTGAAGATGTTACCCTGCATCATCCAAGAACTTTTTCTCTAAAAGGTGTCCTGCCTGAAAGCTTGACATCCTGACTAATGTGCACATATCACTTTTTTATGTTTGTTTTTTTTAATGTATTATCAGTGCATTTTTGTGGAGTACTGTCTCTTTTTAAAGGACATGTTCTGATTCATTTTTATTTAAGAATACATTACTGAAAAGATTTTACATAATACATTTCCATTTTAAAAAGTATAAAATGATTTATTGTTCAGATGAAATTAATTATTACAATTCAATCTGAAAATAGTGAAATTATGAAATTATGAAAATAAACACACATGCAGTCGTAAGTAACTAGTCATGCTGGTCCAACAGAAGTAGGCGTGGCCTCTAACTTTTTTTTTTTAATTCCTAACATTTATTTTTTCATTAATATCAAACTGTTCAGACAATACTGAATCACACAGCCAATGAATTAGCTCTGAGCCACATCATATTCAATTGCTTGCTGCTTTTATAGTTAAATTTTAATTTAACTTTTTTAATTAAAATTTTAAAATTTAATTTAACTTTAATTTTACATCATCGTATCATCTTGGACAAAGAAATACAAAGTCCTAATACTGGGTGAAGCCTGTAGGAATCACAGCTCTTCTATACACTCTCCTTATTTCACTTGATTTCTTTATGGTTCACTGAGCAAAGATGGAAACGCATTTGAATTGAAACTGACAGCCAGCAATTTATCCTCAGAGTCATTGGTTCATTTCAAATCCAATGTGCTGGAATACAGGGCCAACAAAAATTGCAGCACTTACTTACGGGCTGCATCACTGCATGTGTGTGTGTGTGTGTGTGTGTGTGTGTGTGTGATAGTCAAAATGTATCCTAATTGATGCAAGCACACTTGTTTAATATACAGTACATGTGAAAACTGACAAGGAAAAGTACATTTCAATCCATAGACGTCATTTTACATGCTGCTGTGTCATCTCAGACAGGAGCTGTGTTCAGGATGAGCTGGCTGCTAGCAATGAATTCCTCATGCTTATATTCCTCATGCTACATTCATAGCGAGTGCAAAGACAACCGACCTGAGTGAGCAGAGCAGTACCAACGAGCATGCTGCGATTTATGTCATTACATGAACCGCACCTTGACTTTTGCGAGTAACGTGTAGACCCTGGCAGGCGCACATGACTCGGTGCTCAGTGCTCGTGGAACTGAAGTGCTCACACACGTGTGACGGTTTCTCTGCGCGCTTGCTTCCCTCTTCCACACTCGTTCTGAGTTTGTTCGATTTCCCTGCAGTTCCTTGTGGGTTAATAATAATGGTGGGTTGGGTTTAATGGTGGAATAATGTGCATTAGCCATATACTGTCATCCAATTTTCATATCTCTACAATTGGCTAAGCAGTTACCATGGGTTAATATCACTATTCTGCATTATAAAATATTGCATTGCGTTGTTAGTTAATGCTTTACGTTAAGGTTCCCTTAACTAACATTATTTGCGAAGTGGCCTCAAAAATACAACCTGGAGGTAACCGGATTTTTAAAACTTTAACTGTGAAAGAGGTATGTACAAAACCGCTAGTATTTTACAGAGTAGAAAATGTCAGAATTTCACCATGTCAAGAGTTTTCACAGGCTGTCACATACTCCCTGGTTTAATTAACATTTCTTAATGTTAAATTTAGCATTAATTAACCATATGAAATGTTACCAAAGCAACAAAGTTAACACATTAACTGAGGTTGTTTAAATGTTAAATAATTACGCTGGCATTGGCTAATGTTTATTCAATCCATTGCTACAAATAAGTTGGGGTAAATGAGAAATAATTAAATTACTGCATGTCTGAATATCTAAATGTTGATAAATTAGTGAACTCTGGTCTGAAAGTATAAATATTAAAATGTTTTGTTTTATTTTTAGTCTCAGTCCTGCAAAATGACTGCAAACGTTCATTAAGCTGGCAAGTGTTGGCTTAATTTTACTCAGTGATGGTGTGAAAATTGGTTTATGCAGGTGTTGATTTTTGGCTTATTAATAAATTAAAAAAAAAAAAAATCAGTGTGTTAGTGCTGAAGTTTACGGTTTGTTCATGTTAACTAAATGTCTTTTAAGGGAACCTTAATGTAGCAATGTGTGTGTTTTATTTTTATGTTTTTGGTTGTTTTCCAATCTTGTCCAATGAACACTATAATGGCATTTGCAAGGTAGCACACATTCACGTGTAATATTTCTCCAAGACAGGAACAAATTAGAAACCAGCCTTCCAGTTGGAGTAGTGACACTATTTAAACCTTGTATACCGTGCATGTGGTTTTGCGGGATATACGTATCATGCCTGACTCCTTAAGTTGACGCTCCGAGTAGTGGCTAAATACAGAGCTAAATTCAGAAGGAATGGACAAAGCTAGAAAGGCCCAGATGTGTTTGCTGACCTTCAGAATACAGTGTAACGTGTCAGCAAACACAGAAATGCCTACAAATATGTATAACAAAAAAAAAAAAAAAAGAAGGAAATTAGCACTTTCTTATCTGGGGCTTGCACATGGCAGAGTGGTGTTAAAGGCATGATTATGGTCTGAGGGATGAAAAATTGGCACCAGTATGCTCAGCAGTGTTAACCATAGTTTCTTTTTTCATTGAAATACACAGAATTTCCAGGTTTGATAAAAAAAACATTGGGCAAATCAATATTGGGCATTCCAGGGGGTGATGGTCATATTTGGCTCAAGTGGTTCAAATGTTCTTCCCAATATTAAACGACCATAAGCTATAAATTAACTTTAGATTGCAGCAGAATGCAGTTACTTGCACAGCTTAATGGTCCACTACGGTAAATGTGCTGAATTATGTGCTTCATGCTGACTGTGAATAATGGCTATCTGTCCACCATTTGCTGTATATAGCCAGGAGGCAAGAGTCACATCAAGCCATCCAAAAGCTTTCAAGTCTTTTCTAATAAACTGGTATTTTTTTTTCCCCTTTTGCATTACCCAAAGTGCACATGAATACTGATGTATATGAAACAGACAGTACAACGTTACTGTTTGAAGCTTTTCCCCGTTTGACGTCTATAAAAGAACAACACGCTTAAGATTTTCTGTGTGAAATTATAAGTCCATCTATAAATAAAAGTCAGAGATGGTGTTGTGTTGGTGAACATCCGCAGGATGTGATAAATTAACTGGAGCTCAAACTAATGATTCATGCAAATTTCAGATCTCTGGTTCTAATTAATTTTTTTCTCCACACAATCAAGTTAAGGTGAGGGCAAAACAAGATGAAAAGCAATATAGTTCCCCTTATAGATATTGTTCTCTGCTGCGCTCATTAATCTCTGTGAAAAATCGTTTTCCTGGTTTTGTCTGGTCTGAGGTTGAGGAGATATTTTTTTTTCCTGCAGGATGTAAATATGCACTACATCATTTTCAATTCTTCAACTTAGTTTGTTGTTGTTTTCGTCTTTTTTGTCTGTTAACAGATCGGACACTTTTGTTTTTCCTCCAAATACAAAATTCTGTCTCTTCTTTGAGTATATTATTGTCAGAAAGAAAACGTTTTGTAAAAATTTTGATGATGAAATCGGAAATAAAGTAATTTAAAGATCTAATGTATGAAAAGACGTGTCCAGGTTTCAGCTTATTTGGAACAAAATTTCACACATCCATGCATGGCTATGCATTTATTCATGGTCATAGTGGCGACATGCTATGACGGTCATCCAGGATTTCTCTATCACTAGTCACAGATTCCAACTCCCCCTGAGGGATCTCCAGACAATCCAAAGCCAACTGTGAAAGTAAATCTTTCCAGTGAGCCATGAGTCTGCCCTGGGGTCTCCATCAACTCTGAGAACCTTGATACAGCTCTAACAGGATTCAACCAGCTGCCCCAACCCCCTCCATGGGCTCTTCTCAATTTGGAGGAACAGCAGCTCTACTCTGAGGATCTTCAGGAATAAGCCCCACACCATTTCCACCACCTGTACTCATGACCTTATTCTTTCAGTCACTATCCACAGCTGAATTATAGGGATGTAGACTGACCAGTAAACAGAGAGCTTCATCCCCAGACAGAGCTCCTGCTTTACCATCGGAGATGGCTATAGCGATTTTAACACTGATAACATAATCCATTTGTCAATTTCAAGCTCTATTTTTCCATAATTTGTGAATAAGATCCTTAGTTCCTTCATACAAGTCATACAAGGGTCATACAAGCTTTACACATTCTTTACATACTTCACAATATCTTAGTTCCTTCTGGTCATACAAACTTTGCACATGAATATTGACGGAAATATTTTTAACTATAGTTCTAAAACTCCAATGGAGTCCCTCAAGGGTCAGCTGTGAGCCTTTTATTATTCAATCAAAATGTGGCTGTATAAGCGAAGAGCAGTGATGGAGGTAGTCCATGCTTTTTTCCCTCTCTTTCTTTCATTCACAAACTATCCCTGTACTATATACTATACTATACTATACTATCCCTCAGTCCTGTGCCCTGTTATAGAAGGACATGGCAGAGAGAGCTGATCTCGGGTTGATCCTTCCAGTTCAATCGGCCCCCTGTGTGGACAGGCAAACACAAAGCCAATTGAAGAAAAACTTTGTGAAGATTATGGCACAATGGCAGGACAAACTGCCTCATTACTCTGTTTAGAATGCAGGCATCACTGAGAAAACTGCAGAGGGATAAATGGTATCATTTCAGGGTAATACACCTCAGTAAGCCACCTATTTAGATCTGTGCCACTCAGATGTGCTTAGCCACTGTAGTTTAGCTTCCAGTTTAGCCTGAGATAAGATAGTTCTGTATTTCCTATACAGAAGGAGTAGTTTGAATCATTTCTCTGCAATCTGATTTTGACATTTGATTTGTAGGACAGAGCTCAAACTTCCCAACTCTTGAGTTTTAAACGACACGGTAGGCCACCTTGGTATTTTTGCAAAAAAAAAAGAAAAAGGCTAGAATAATGACTTTGACAGCACCAGGCTAACCTTCTGGGAACTTCTTTTTAATGTGCTCTGCTTGGCTGCAGATGCTCTGAGGCTTGAAACTCTCATAGGTCACCAGCCTCATACTTATTCTGAGGGTTTTCTCTTTGGCCTTTACAGCAGCATTGTGACTCTTCTCCTTTACAAACACTCAAACTTTTAGTGTATGTGTGGGGCTAGGGGTTTGCAACTGGCACTGCTCTCTTCTCTGGAAGACGTGTTTCGTCCTCTGGACAACTGAATGATAGAAAGACAAATTCATTTTTAAGTCCACAGTGGCACAGCAGGTAATATTGCCCCATTCAATCTTAAGTTTGGGTAACTGTCTTTACTGAGTTTTGTGTGTTCTTTCCATGTCTGTATGAGTTTTCTCAGGGTTCTCTGGATTCTTCCTACCTTTTTGTTCGACCATACACCTAACGAATACGATTTAACGGGGATCTACACTAACACCAATACTGGCACAAACGTACTTGCCCTACGTCGTAATGCCATTCCATCCAGATTGCTTTCGCACCACACACTCAGTGTTCCCAGGATAAGCTCTGTAATCACTGTGATGCAGATCAGGATAAAGCACTTACTGAAGATGAATTAAAATTGGAAGCAAAACAGAAAGTGCTCACACTATGTAGTAATCTATACAAAGCACTATGACACTTTCCATCTTTGTGACATGTATTTTTGCTAGATCATGCTGTGCATGGGATCATGAGCATGATACTCTAGTAGCAGGCCCTTTACTGCCATCCTCTCTCTATTCATCATATTGAAGCTACCACACAGAAGCATGGTCTGCTCTTGTGAAATGGGAATTAGATCACAAGAAAAACTGCAATAATAAGCATAGACTTTTGACATAAGTTCAATATTTTGAGTACTGGGGAATTGGAAGTGAAATATGCATTTGCAGCTTTAAAAAGATGAACTATGTAGTTGGTTTTATGCATTCAATAGGAGTTAATAGTATGCAATCTATACAAACACTATTGTACTCAAATAATACCAAAGTGAATCAGGACCTTTTCTCATGATCAGCCACTGTTTGGCTTTGTCCAAAATGAAATACTATTGTGTTCATGACCAAGTGGGAACTGGGAAACCTCAAGTAGGAAAACATGATTTCCATCTCATCATTTCCAAAAATGATGTAGTTCACTGTTTTCATGGATAAAATCAATATTCGCAGTACACCAACGATATGTAGATGACCTGCTACTATGCTTCTATTGAAATTTTATGGAATGGGTGTGTATCATGCATGCATTATGAAAAGGTTACTTTATTTGTATGACTGTGTTGGTACCAAATGATAATCCTTTCATACTACATACTATACTGAAGATGCCTAGCTTGAAGAATATGTACTATACAGTATATGCTAGTGTCACATGGAGTATACAGTATACAAGAAGCGTGCTATTTCAAACACAGCCTTTGTTTTTTGTTCTGTGACTGTCTACTTTGGGTTTCCTCAGCTTTGCCCTGCCAACATCCACTGATCACTGTTTACACCTGTTTCCTGTTAGTGGGCTTTTTTGGTCTCATTAGTCAGTGCATATATGGTCTTGTTTAGGTGTGTTTTTTTTATGGGAGTTGCAGATGTAAGCTTCAATTCTGAGCCTTTTTTTTTTTCATTTCTTGGTTTCCTATTTTGTTGTTTTTCAAGTTTCTGTTGTGTATTCTGAAATGTTTCAGCTGTTTCCCTGCATATTACTAATGGCTCTAAATCCCACTGTATTGTATTCTGTTTCTTATCTGGCCATTGTGATGGCACCTTAGACACGTACTGGACATGCTGTACTACAGCAAGATGTTTTTCCGCCATAAGGCTTGATAGCGACCTAACAAACCTCCAACGTCAAATATTAATCTGATCTTCCGTGTAAAGTGCACATCTTATGACATCCTGCCCTGTGATTCACAGAGGAGCCAAATGACTCTTAATAACTTAATAGTCTGCAATTTAAATATTTATGTCTCTTACTCTCATAAGAAAATGTTAGGGTAATATTCCAGTGTGGCAAAGAAGCTAGACGATGGGTTAAATATCAGATCATAGGGGTATCAGAATATACCACCCCCCCCCCCTTCCCCACCATTTTCTCCACAATTTGGTCCCCTGCTAATTCCCACCCATTGATCAGGGGAGGGTGAAGGCTAACATGCTGTGCAAATGCATTGTTTTGAACTGCTGCTCATGCAGTGTCACAGGGCAGCTTAACAATCTCTGAGGAAAGCACTATCTGCCCTCTTCTGCATATATATGAGCTAACAGATGTCCACAATTCACTAGTGTGACTGGAATTGGCAGGGGAGAGAGGTTATGCCATCCCTCACATCCTAAAAAGAATGGCCAATTTTGCTTCCTTGGCTCCTGCCCATGGATTACTGTGGCATACCTCTTGCAATCTTCTGAAGGGGTAAATGCTTTTACAGACTTTGCTAATTTTTTCTCATTTTCTAAATCGCTCTAAGTCAGAATCACACACAAGTGACACAAGACTCTGTTTTTGACACAAACTCTGCTCCATATGTGCTTGACGAGTTCTTTGTGTATGTCATCTAGATGTCCATAGACATTCCAGAATTTCCTTAATTTAGTAGGCATGTCGACTATGACAGTCCAGAAAGGTACACGCTCCATTTCGCAATTGTGCATGCTAGCTGATTTGTCAACACTTCGAATTGTGTCCATGGTCTTCCACCCACAGGGACTGAATCAACTTGAACTGTTCTCAGTGTGTCAGCTGAGAACCTCCCTTGTGTTCTGGTTTTTGACAAAGACTATTTGACTGAAAAAGTGCCACAAGACATTTAAGGAAAAGTTTGGGATTTTTTTTTTCAGGGTCACACAGGGGCAAACAACCCCCCTGCTCCCCCCCCCCCCCAAAAAAAAAAAAAAAAAGAAAGAAAGAAAGAAAGAAAGAAAATGGCAGCTGTCTTATCCTCAACAGGGCTGACACAAGAGACCCTGGTTTTGGAATCGAACATCAAAATGACATTGCTGCTGAAAGACCTGTGGTGGTGGTGAACACTGATGAATAGTCAGAGATCACCACCACCATACATGAGGCTTAGACAGACCAATCTCCACAGCAGCTACATACCCCAGTAGTTTTTACCCCCAAAATAAACCTGAAAATAACAAATAAAGACATTTAAATATTAGAGTAATTCCATGGGGCACACCATGTGTTTTGCTTCTCGGCAGAAATCGCTTGAACCCGAGAAAAACATTACGCTAGATATCCCTCTTTGCTTGTGTATCCTGGGTGTTTGCCAAGATGCAAATGGCTTTTTTGTGCATACCTTGGAGATTTTGCTGTGGTTAATAATACAGGATTACACACTGCTTACCAATATGAGCTCTTACTGTGGTACATAATGGATTATTCCATCACTGTCAAACCTGCACAATAGATGCTGAGGTGGAACCGGTCCCATTTCTGATAACCACGTACTGGGCCATTTGCTTCTTGTACTCTGTTTATTTCAGGATAATCCTGGCTCCAGATTTGTAAACAGGGAAAATATGGAACTTTTCTTGGGTAAAATCCTTTTTTTTTGCATATAGTGCGCTCTAAAACTGCAATTATTTATTACATTAGACAAAACATGACAGCAGAGGACTTATTCTGACTCCACGATTGCCTGAATGAGTCATACCAAAACATGGCTTGGAGATTATGAAATGTAGGTTTGTTCATGAGGCAGATGTAGCTCAGAAGTTAGGATGACTGGAAGGTCGCGCCAAACTCTACCACTGAGGAAGACATTTAACCCCCAACTGATTGGGTTCACACATGGATCCTCCTTTGCTTAAAATTTAAAGCTAAATTATAGTTTAGTGTATTTAATGATGTAGTGGAACAAAAGAAAATACATTGGTCAGAAAGCAGGAATATACACACTGGATTCATCTCTTACTCTTAAAAGGACATCATCAAACTTAAAAGGGATTTATTCAATAATCTTTTACAAATTATTGGTCTAGAACTCAACCGTGTCCTTTACATTGATGGATGTTTGGAATGTTAGACAGCAGTTGCAGTAGAAATGTGTATGAGATGAACGCAATTACATTTTTGTCACATCCTGACATAAATCATGTTCAGTCTGATCATGTAGTCAGTGGAGGTGCTGAATGAATATGTGGTAATTAATTAATTTAAAGTTAAAAGTTCATTAAGTTCAATGTGTTAAATCTGTGGTTGGCTTTAGAACAATACAAACGATTAATGGAGCTAAATGAGACCGACTCATTTCCCGTTTAGATTGGGCACTGGTATTGGAAGCTGATAAAACAATTTTCGAACTCGAAAGTACGTTGTCATACTTGTGCACCTGCTGCTGTATTTATAGCCGGGTATGAACAAAAAGAAAAAAAAAAAAACATTTCTCTCCACTGTCTCACAGAACTGAAAAGAAAAAGTAGTTAAAGCAGTTTATTAGTAAAACAATGTGAAAGACACTCTTACTATGTGACTTGATATCTTTGTCAAATGCATTCCAACCTCCTCAGAATGTCTTTATTATAAGTTATCTGGGAATCATGGTCCAAATTCAAGGTGGAGACATGTTCATCAGCGGTACAGTGTCTTCTAACAGGTTAAGTTCTATACCCAGAAACCAACAGGAACATTCCTTCATTTTCCTTTTGCTTTAACTTGTGTGGGTTGTGGTGGCAACAGACTGAAAAGTTCAGCCCAGACTGAATTCAAGGAGGACCCCTAGGAGTCTGCAAGGGTTTGGTTGACACTCTATGTTAGAGAGGTCGTCCAAGACCAAGACGGCTGGGGTCTCAGTCCAGTGGGATGTGCTTGAGACAGACTGAAATGGCAATATGGATCCAGCTTGTGGGCTCACCACCTGCAAGATGAAGGGTGGGGGTTAGGTTCAACAATTGTCAGGCAACAGACATGCAATGGAAAGTCTTACATAGCCTAGACCATTTGCAATTTTTAGAGACATGACAAAGAGCTTGAAAACTAGAATAGCTGGGAAGCTAGAACTAGGAAGGAAGGTGGATAGCTTGGAAATGCATAAAAATATCATAACAGCCGATGCTTTAAAAACTGCACACACAAATACAGGTTATGTTGCAGTCATTAAAATTGTGAACTTCAGGTGTCATAGTGGCTGCCTTACAGCTCCAGCATCTTCATGTGGGTTTTGTTCAGGTTTCTTCAGTTTCCTCCCACCTGAAAAAAACATGTCAGTAGGTGGATTGACTATGCTAAATGTGTGTGTGTGTGTGTTTGTGTGAGTGTGTGGGTGGTGCCCTGCAATGGACCAGCATTTAGGATATAATCCTACTTCACACTCAGTGTTCCCGAGATAGGCTCCCGGATCCACCATGATCCTGACCAGGATAAAGCGGTTACTGAAAACTGATGACTGAATGAAAATAGACATGAATAGCAAGTTGGCATCTGTTTGAATTCTTTGTGGAATTATAAACAAAAGATCTTTAAGTTTTTAAAAGCACCCAGGAGAGCTTTTTAAGAGTTTCAACGTTAATAGCAATATATACAGACCTGTTGAGAAGACACCGCGAAACTAACGAGAAGTTACAGGGCATAACAATAATCAAGAGCCATGTGTAAGACAACATTAAAACAGGAAGTAGGAAGATTTACAAGCTGAGGAATATCCTGAGACATTTATTAAGTTTAAATTGTACATGCAATGGGTTACCTCCTGGCACCTTTGTAATTTAACATCGCAATAATGCATCCTATCATTAGTGCACTGGTAAATGATGCAATAAAAGTAATGCTGTTAAAATATCACAAATGCAACAAAAGGCATTAGAGTTATTTGTACCAGCTGACATTTTCATAACCCCATTGAAATGCTTGTAGTGAAACAGAATTCCCAATTTATTGTGCCTGATTTAGATATAAAGGTTATCACCTTAATCATGGCATCTCAATGAGATATCCCAGACATAACAATTAGATTGTAACAGCAGTGTTATTAGTTTTGTGATATGAAAAGTAGACCTCTTGAAAATGTAGGCAATTAACTGCAACGTCCCAAACCTCACCGATTCAAAAGAAGCACAGCTCATATTAATAACGAAGTTCATTATAATAAATGGTACAGTCCGTGTTAGTCCTTTTCTATTTAAATTCCATTTGTTTGAGGTGGCATTAGGTAGCTAACCCAAGTTCCTAGGACATAGACTGTTTTCTCTGCAACTTATTAAACTAATGAATAGTTTGATAATTCAGCTGATAAGATGATTCAGGTGTGTTAGCAGAGAAGAAAAACATTCCTCAGAACTGGGACTGGGAAACACTGTTGTTTTAGACATGCCAAGATGCTAAAACCTTAGGATAAATGTGCACCATGTTGGGCTTGGCTCAAACAATTTAAGCCAGCTGGAATAATCATTTATTCCAAATTGAGGTAATGAGGAGAGCTCCAAAAATGACCACACTGGATAATCAATACGCATCACTAGATGGTGGAGTGGAATGTCCACTGTGCATTGTGTTAGCCATTGCTCTTGGAGGATAATATACTGACATTTAAACAGCGTAATGATGAAACTGGTGCCCCAAGTGACCAGCCAGTGATGGGCTCCGGTTGTAGACCGATCTGTCAACACAACAGCACGGATTTATCGAGACATGCTGCTCTTCAGCCGCAGAGGTGTAATGATTGTGGGGGCTAAATAATCACCATTGAAGCAGGAGGATGGCCATGGGGACACTCTTCCCGTGTGTTCTATTGGTCATAGTCATCACTGAGCAATATAGAGTGGAGTGTGGAGCACCGCAGTCTTGCATCTCTTCTCTGAGAGGAATCAATGCGGAGGGTGGAGGAAATGGCTTTTAACACTCGGCTGCTGTTATGCAAGCTATTACATAACAACAAACTTAAGTTAACATAGTTAATGACAATACTTACTCAAATGTTTGTAGCCAGTACTGATTAAATTTGTGCAACATATTGCCACTTTTTAATCGACCTACCGTGGTGGTCATCTTGTGGGGGTCCAGTAAGAGATGATAGCTGCACATGTGTGCAAAGTGTGGGCTGATCATACTCTAGCCTAGATCAAGGTAGTTTATGACTGCAGCACCACTGCATGTTTTGGGTGGTGGCAGGGATTTTGATGTATTTAAAAATTATAGTAACAGTACTATTATCATAAATTCCCCCAGTCAGTGTGCATCACATTTCCCAGTATGACGTTATGCCATTTTGTTTTTGGTTCGCGTCATGATACCCTGTTATTTCTTTGCCTTATTGCAAAGTCTAATCATGCCCCTGTATCGCTATTTTGGGGCAGTCGTGGCCTAATGGTCTGAGAGTCGGCCTTGTAACCCGAAGGTGAACCTGAAGGTGGTGGGCTCGAGTCTCGGGTCCGACAGGGATTGTAGGTGGGGGAGTGAATGACCAGCGCTCTCTGCCACCCTCAATACCACGAC
>CM074961.1:19369011-19379051 GCA_037577455.1 Pangasius macronema
GATATTAGAGTAAGATACTGTATTTGGTAATAACAGTATTTTATTGTAAATATACAGTGAAAGGTTTTACAGTAAGTGTATGTTAATCCACAGGTTCTGTGACTTGGTCTGGGTCAGAGCCTTTTCCAGAGAACTCTTAATCCAATACTGAAAAAGTCCACAAAGTCAGCTTCTGTTTTCTTAGTGTAAGTAGAGAGAGCTTTACAGCCTGTATTCATTTCCTTACCCAAAAGAAATAACATCATCTGAAAAGCCTGCAGCTGAGACGTAATTGAATGAAAAGGTTTTCTGCCCTCGTACCAGACCCGTACAAACCCAAAATACAGGAACTGGAAAAGAAAAGAAAAAGTACGTATTTTAAAAGTGCACAAACAACAACAACGTGAGGGTCTACGGCCTTGTCTCTCACTCTTCCTCTCTCTCTCGCGTTGTCTCGCTTTTACTGTTCGCTTTTTGTTCCTGATGTCCTCAGATACTTCTGTTTGAGATCATCAGGAGCTACAAGGCTACATTTGATGGCTCTGTATTGAGAGCATGTCCTCCTTTTTTTTTTTTTGTTCTTATGAAGTAAAAGGTTACCATTGGATTCAGATGTTTATTCTGCCAGTGGCATTTTGGTTTTTGCTTTTTTTTTTCTTCTTCTTCTTGTTTTTTTTTTCCCCAGACTGAGTTGAATGACTGGCAACCTGTCAAAAAAAAAAGGAAAATAATTTTTATATGCCTCGTGGAAATATTCTGCAGAGTAGAGTGGGAAGGTAATGGATTATTTCTAGACTCAGCTTTGAGAGAGAGAGAGAGAGAGAGAGAGAGAGAGAGAAGGAGAAGCTCGACTGCCCGTGTTTAAATCACTTTGCTCAATCTTGTAGTGGGACACATTTCATTAGAGCCAGCAGCTGGGGCCAACGCGTCCGGTATGTCCGCTCATCCGTCATACAAATAGACCAGGCCTCTCTTTTCCCTCTGTCTATTTCTCTGCTGATGGACAGAGCAAGAGTGATGCTTCTACACCCTCCTGACGAGATGACTGACGGCTAACTCCCAAATCGCCCTCTTGCCCTCCCTCCATCTCTGTGTTTTTACTCTCCGCCTCACTGTCTGACTCACACTAGTTCAGCACAGTGGCTTTCACAAACCCTTTCCAGCTCTAACACGGCTGACAGGATTGATAAGTGGCGATACGCTAGAATTAAAATCCGAGGCTAAATACCGAATACAGAATCCCAAGTATCAGTATCTTTTTATTTTCTTTTACCCTGAGCTGCCATTTTATCGGCTGGATCTCTAATAAATGGGATATGAAAAAAAATCATTTAAGAAAATCACATCTGAAAAATAAATCCAGTGTGAGGGAACAGCGGTCCATAACTTAACTTTTTTTTTTTTATGTAGACATTTCTAATGGATAAAATTATGATGTGTTGTTCTTTAATAAACAACAAATGTTATATTTGGAAAAAACGATGTCCTATAAGAGGAATAAAACACTTTGTAACACGCTGTTATAGGAAAAATATCAACTTCAGGGTGGGAACTGTAACTCCGCTTCATCACAATACCTGATCGTTGATTATTTTCCTATAACAGCACAACACGGAGTGTCCGACTTGCGTTAGAATATCGCGACAGCTGACTTGGTCGCTTCTTTAGTAGTCACCTGGCTGCTAATTACTCTCTTAATGATTGTGGATGTAGGAAGGGTGCACTTATTTTTTGTAAAATAATGACTACATATTGAAATCTGTCTTCTATTTTTGTCACATGAGATTATTCGTTTGTTTATAGAAGTTGGTGAAGACCATAATACAACTATTATTTAGGCCCTGATAAAGAAAAGCATAGAAATGTAGGACTAAAGTGCCGCTGCAGTGCTCGCTACATAAAGAGAGCGATGCAGCAGCACTTTAGTCTTTTAGTCTGTCCAGTGTCTAACAAGCGTAGCCTGGTCTCTGCTGTAACTGTGACGTAGAGCTGCACTGCATTCTGGGACTTTGAGCCCAGTTTTTGCTCCAACATCTTCACTACCTCTGTGCTGGATTCCTCATTAATATGGCATTATTAACATTGCTGGAAAATGGTGGGTGAGAAAAGAAGCTCTTGCTTTAGAGTTATAAGGCGCTAACAGCAAAGAAACTGACCATTATCCTTTACTGTAACTGCAATAGCAACTCCCCGTAACGTGAGAATTATAAAAATACAACACCAACCAACTAAGTAGCACCAGACTCCCAAAACACATCACAAATATTTCAGTGTAAACATAGTTTTCTCCAGCACTGTCTCTATAAATTCAGCATTTAGGCAGTTAATTGTCTATGGTATTGTTGGTTTATTTGCTTATCCCAGGCTTCATTTGTCTGTGTGTGTGTGTGTGAGAGAGAGATTGAGAGAGAGAGAGAGACCTGACAAATTGAAAACTCCTTATCCTTCTATTAATTAATTCACTTATGCTGATCTCTTTATTGCCCTTTTTGTTCTCTTGCCCTCTGTAATACATTCGAGCATGCTTCTCGTCTATGACACATTCCCCCTTTTTTAAACCTCGGTCTAATTGGCAGGGTACGAATGCAGCAGTAGGAGCCCATTGCTAGCTAGCGCATGAGTGGGCGCTCTGATACATGAATAGGCCTCATTGGCATAATTAGAGGGTGGAATGAAAAGGAAAGGTCGGACTCAGGATTGTGTGTTCCCACCAGCGGTTCTCGGCAAATGCTCCATGAACACGAAGAGTCGCAACGTGTTCGACATGCAGACAGAGAACAAGCAGTCGGTTGTGCTTTATTTAGATAAACCAGCAAGCGATGTAGTGAAATTCAAAGAGGAGATCGAACATTCGGATTCAACATGTTACTATTTATACCACAGCACTCACTGGTGATTGGTCTGAAGGTGATTGTTGAGTTTCTTACAGTTTTTCTGGTTTCTTCCCAACTCCCAAAAAACAGCCCAGGAATCCCATCTGCATTATTTCCACCTCATCACAAAGGAATCAGTTCATTCCAAATTACCAAGTTATCCATTCATCTAAAGTAACAGCTTCATCCTGGTCAGAGTTGCAGTGGATCCAGAGTCTATCCTCTATCCTGGGGCATGAGGCGGGAGATGGGATCCAAACTGGCATGTTTTTTGGGATGTGGGAGGAAACCATATCATAAGCACGCACATACATTCACACACTCATTCACACCTAGGGGCGATGTAGAATGGCACGTTTTTGGAAGGTAGGAGGAACCTGGAGAAACCCAAAGGAAACTGGACACTGGAAGAACATGCGAGAACTCGGCGCAGACTCAAGCTGAGAATGATGCAATGGATCCTTGACCCACTGCGCCACCATGCTGAACCAAAATATCAATAATATCGATCTGCTTTGGGTTGCGGTGGATCCGGAGTCTATCCTGGGAGCACTGTGGGTGATGCAGGAATGCACCCTGGATGGGACACCAGTCTACCGCATGGCACCACATACACCCATTCACACACTCAGTCACACCAAGGGACAATTTATCTTGGCCAATTCAATATGTTTTTGAGAGGTGAGAGGCCACCAGAGAACCCGGAGGAAACCCAGACGGACACGAGGAGAAATTCTGAAACTCCACCCTGACAGGAACCTGAGATTAGGATCAAACCTGGAGTAGTGAAGCAGCAACACTCCCCACTGTACCACCAGCAAACATCAATAATATTGATATTTTATATAATTGATCCCAAGGGAATGGAAAAAAGATGATGGGTGGCGCTTTTGTTAGCTTGTTTCTCTATTTTTTTTTCTTTAACAGTGCGACATTTCCTTGTATCCTCTCTCAAATCAAGTCCTATTTTTACCTTATTACCTCCAGAACACTGACATCCTTGACACATTAGCTTGTTAGCTGGGTTACTCCCAATCTACTCACAACCTCCCTGCCATTTTTTCCATTGAATCCTCTGTGTGTTTTTTTTCCTTCCCTTTTTCCTCATTATTTTCTTCATTTTAATTACTGAGTTGCTGTCTGTTTTGTCACTATTTAACCTGGCCTGCTCACACCAACGTTATATCGCTGCACTAGTCCTTTGGAGAGGTGAGAACAGATCAATGGTATAGGAAGCGTCGTTTAGACATCGTGCTAAGGTCTTAGCATGTGCTAAGCGTCGTTTAGACATCGTGCTAAGGTCTTAGCATGTGCTAAGCGTCGTTTAGACATCATGCTAAGGTCTTAGCATGTGCTAAGCATCGTTTAGACATCGTGCTGTAGGAGAGAAGGAAATATCAAATGCACAGAGGAGTATAGTAAATGATGTATACGCAGAATAATAATAATAAGAAGAAGAAGAATTATAACAGTACCATAACATTACAACAAAGTGACTGGTCGGTTAGCAGAGATACATGCTAGTCGCAAATTTCAATTGATGCTAATTCCATGCTAATTTCAAACCTTGGTAGTGGCCCATTCTCAGCACAGTAGCGACAATGACATCATAGTATATGTGCTGCTGGTATGAGTGGATCAAGTACAACAGTATTAATGAGAATAACAGTATTAATTACGATTAACACACTGTACATGGACACAGATGAGCTTCAGTCCAAAGAAGGAATATTATATTTAATACCAGAGCCACTAAGTGAATTTTAATCATGCTAATGCATTTGCAGTGCCGATAGACATGTGTGAATATCTTCTTTATTCTTTATTGATGTCTTCATTATGTACGTTGGATACATATTGGTGTTTTAAATGTTCTTTGTAAATAAAATTGCATTTGCAAAATAAAACATCATGCAAGTATCTGCAGCCTGATACGCAGAGATTGCCTGTGTAAATTCATACCACTGAAGGGCAAGTAATACATTTGCATAAGGGAACATTATGTCTCTGTATCTAAAAATTAGAAAGTTTCTTGAAGTTATGACTTAATGTTACCATATGATAGTTGGTTTCATATTATATATTCATCATATTTGGGGCCATGATGTTACAGGAAGATAATCAGTGAAATTGCGGTGTGTGTGTGCGTGTGTGTGTGTGTGTGTGTGTGTGTGTGTGTGTGTGTGTGGTGTTGATTGTTTTCCTATGACAGGATATCTTAAAGTATTCCTCTTGTTCCAATGCTAACATTTTAATGTAAAAGATTTAAACCTGTTGGTGTTGATCAAAAAAATGACATAGTGAAGTTTCCTGTAAGGAGATGTTTATTAAACATTTATGGAAGGAGTCTCCAGTGTCAGCGCTTTGAGGCAAAGCTGTAACTTTAAATTCTCCACCAGGAATAAAACACTTCTGGATGAGGTGCTAACAGAAACTCCGCTTCATCACACCACCCGATCAATGTTTTTTTTTTAACTATGGCAGCTCATCCTCAAGTGTTTTATTCTTTCCTTAATTGAGCTGAAACTGTTTGTAGTGCTGGCCAAGTTCTTGCTACCTTAAAAAAGGTAGCACTTTCTCTTGTCTTTGCAGTATCACACTGATGAAATGTGCATAGTGTTCATAGCATAAGCAAAGCCAATAAGAAGCTCATTGCATTATTACTCATGGTCTCATTTTTAACTGCTAATTGATTCAGAACAGAACATTTGCTTCTTTTACCATCACTGAAATGGAAATCCTCTTACAAATTGGCTCCCAGAGTGAGGACTAATATGCAAGAAAAAGTTCTGCTGTCTTCTGACAGCTTGGTAAACCCTCTAAGGCTTTTAGATGGCTGCTTGTCAGTCTTTCCGGCCTCTATGCAAAGAAAGACGGGCTGCCCAGAGAGTTGAGCACTACTCCCATTTTGGTAATTTACTGTGATTTGATATAATATGAAGATGGAGACGCTCTCTCAAGAAATCCATGCCTAACAAGAACAGGACATGGTGTGATAAATATCTGGCACAATGCAGAAATTGCAGCTATAGATGCTATAGCTAGTCGTGTAAAGGCCGACTACTACTACTACTGCATTAACCCACATTCGTGTCTTTGTATCGCGGCACTGAGAGGGGGATCATGGGTAAACTCAGAGATGTGCTAGCAATACAGTCCTTCCACAAGCTAACTACAGTATGTGCTGTGCATCTCTTCACTGCTGTGCATCAGGCGAATGCTGATTGGTTGGCTGGGAGGTGTGTTTGACTGTGTATACGGAAACTGCTTGATAAGACGTTGTGACTTTTCTTCTGCAGGTTTAACCCTAACCCTAACCCTAACCATTGCAAACAATAAAATCTCTCTCTTCACTTCCAGAACTTTCCATCTTCTTCTATAGACCAGCTCCTGCTCCGGAGCTGCTTTCAGAAAGCGAAGACTGTTAAAAACCTTAAAACAGCTTGCAACAGAAATGGATGAAAACCACTCAGTTAAAAAAAGGTTCACTCTGTTACTTTCTCAGAGCGGTGTCTTTAATAAACACTTCTCCTCTATGCTAAAACTCTCATCCTGAACAGCGAGCAACACAATAAATAAACAACACAAGTGCGCTTTTAACGTTCGCTTCACACACAGTGATTTGTTCACATTAGTGTATAATGGATTTTTATGGAAAACTGCAGTAATGGCACTGAGATAATTCCTGCTTAAACTATGGAAAAGATGAATAGTCACTACTTTTTTTTGCATTACTAGTCAACTAGTAAAATTTAGTAGTCGTGCAGCCTCTAATAACATGTCCACATCAGGCATAGTCCAGGATTGAGGTTCTGAACCTTCCTGATTTTGTCATTAATGTCAAAAACACAGTACACTATTCCCTCACAGTCACCTGATTAATAAGCTGCCTTTCTTTCTGCTTCTGTTGGCGCCTCCTGATGACTTTGGTTATTTCTGAGATGAGCTGTCACACCTCTCCTGTTACAGCCGATGGTGTTGGACACACTGTTTGAGATTGCTTCTGGCTGAGCCTGACCCTCCACCATTCCGCACCTCACAAACCCCAGATGAGTTTTTCTATCCAATCATACAGCCCATTTTCTGAAGAAAGGAGAGTGGGGGAAAAAATCATGACTCGTTCATAAAGCATGTGAAGGATCCGACTATTTTATGATGTCCTACTCAGCTCAGAGTCGCGAAGCCTTACAGAAACCAGAGCTGTTTCAAAATCAGAATGAAGCTGCCGATGAAGGGGAGCATTTCTGCACTCCTGTCCCATGGGGAAGACACTAGATTTGTTGTTGCCAAAAAATCCACTCTCTCCCTTTCAGTAAATGCTCATCCTGTGTCAGGGTCACAGTGGATCAAACCAGGGACCCTGGAGAAAGCGCCACCATGCTACCTCAGAATAAATTTACATTTACAGCATTTGGCAGACGCCCTTATCCAGAGCAACTTACATTTATCTTATTTATACAACTGAGCAGTTGAGGGTTAAGGGCCTTCCTCAAGGACCCACCAGTGGCAGCTTGGTGGTCCTGGGGATCGAACTCATGACCTTCCAATCAGTAGCCCAACGTCCTAACTACTGAACTAAGCATGTTTCCAAACATACCTCCATGTATGATAGTAAGGTGGATTTCTCCCTTTCTGAGTCAGGTTCTTCTCAAAGTTCCTTCCTTATGTTGTCTCCAGAAGGTTTTTGTCTTTGCTATGGTCTTATCTGGCTTGCTTATTGTGGATCTTGATCTACATTTATCTATCCATCAAAATCCATCAAAAGCCCCTCTTGGAGACAAAAAAATGGTTCTCCTCGGCCTTGACTCTAAAGGACCAGTTTTGTTGCCTTTATATGTACGAGTGTGCAGTACACGATTTGCTTGTTTCGTAGCTAGCTAACGTTAATATTCATCCATTTCCAAAAAGTGTTCCATGCTGAAAAATGAACTACACTCGGGAGTTTTTTGGCTTGTCTATGCTTCTGGCTTTCGAAAAGGGTTCTACTCAAAGGGGAATGTTGTGTTGTAGGGTTTTAACCTGAACCTTTGAAGATCCATTTGGTGATCCCAAGATGCATTTCACATTGTTCATATCTCAAGATGGATTTTAATGCCAGTTATGAATGATGAATTCAGGAAACTGTACTTTAATTGTGATCCCCACCAGTTGACTGCCATAGCTAGTCCAGGATGCATTGTAGTAAGCCGATAAACTAGGAAGCATTAATAAACACAAATAAACAAATGTAACATGCAACAGTGTGCTATTCGATACTATGGTGACTTTCTTTGGGATTTGTACTACAGACGGATTGAAGGAAGGAATATTACATTATAAAATTCGAGCTTCCTTCATGATGAAATCTCTCACGGCTCCCTATTCATGTTCTGCCGTCTTCCCTTCCTGCTGAAAATAATTGTTCAATTTGTAGAGAGCTGGAGTGATTTATGAAGCTATATATACTTTCCCAGTACATCTCATGACTCACTTGCAGATTGAACAGGAAGTAAAAAATCTCTCTCAGACTTTTGTTTGTTTTCAGACTTTCATCTTGCTCTTCAGAGCTCAACGCACTCTTTTTCTAGATGCTCATTCTGTTTTTTTTTTCTCATCCCATTATTTTCCAGGGTGAAAAATGCTTTGAGAGAGAGAAAGCTCGGAGAGGTGAATCAGACTTGCGAAGGCCCCTGAGGTGAAAGCCGTGTTTCTGTCTTTCTCTCGCTGTATGCTAGAGAGATTCCTCTGGGCCCGGAGATGGAGGGGAGAATTAGTCAGGGATTACGTGTCTTTTCTTTCCTCGACTTTCTCTCCGGAGATGTGTCATCTCATCACTTTTTATAATTCTTGCTTTAATCAGAATACATTTAGGATGGATTCACAATGGGCATTATTCATCCGAGAGATCAGACTCAAACAAAAGTCCAGCTACTTATAATTTCTTAAAAGATCTCCATAAGCAACTAACATGATTAGTCTACCTATATTTACAGTATAAAGGGAGGTAAAAGAGGTGTTAAACCAGTGCACGGTTGAGGGTGGGTGGTCGACAGGGTTATCACACGACAGCTACCAACACATGCTTCCTCCAGACACACACAGCCAGCCAACTACATCTTTCCCAACTGGTGCTCTTGCTGCATCACAGGACAGTCTAACATACAAAGCTCAATTCACCATCTTCTCCATACACGAGTCCGTAGACAGCCTCAATTGGCTAGTGTCGCTGTGATTGACAGGGTAAATAGAGTACAATCTTCCCTCCCACCCGGACTCCACAACCAATTTTGTTCTCTTGGATAGCTGTGGCATCACCGGGATTCATACTCACACACTCTTTCCTGTCGTGAGTATGACACGGATCGAAGGGGTTTATTTTGTTTTGCGAAGGACTCTTCCCATTTCCACGTTCGACTAGCACCTTGGAAATAGAGGTTTGAATGAGAACCAATCCTACTCAAGAAAGAAACACTCCTAGAAAGAAACGTTCCCACAGAAAGTTCGATCCCGCCCACTCCTGGTCAGGGTCCAGGTCTATCCAGAGCTTATCCCAGGAATACTGGGCGCAAGGTGGGAGAATTCACTCTGGATCGCTTGCCAGTTTCTTGTTCACGAGATGTGTGAATCTGCGTGTGTGTAAGTGAGAACCAAGTTGAGTCGCGTACGTCGGTTGGGTGGATGGACGTTGTTTTTGGACAGAGGGAGGAAAGCAGAGAACTTCCACAGAGAAGAACATGAGAAATTCCTCACAGGCAGTAATCTGAGGTCAGGATTGCATCAGTGACCCTAGAGCTGTGAGGCGCAGTTCTACATGTGATTATGTGCATGTGATTGGATAAGTCAGAACAGAGAACAGTGTGTGTGTGTGTGTGTGTGTGTGTACGTGTGGTTAGCATGCTGAGTGCTAAGCTGTCCCACAGGGAGTGTTTTAATAGGGTTCGACCAAGACTGAGACGTGCTGATTGCAAGCGCTACAGCACCCAAGGGCAAAACATAAACATGGAGAGAGGGAGGGAGCGAGAAAGAGAGAGAGCGGGATTTTGCTCTATTTCACACACACATGCATACACACACTCATCTCAGCGAGGGTATGCGCCTGGGGAATGATCTGTGTAAGAAACACGTTTCCCTCTCAGTCTCTCTCGAGCTGCTTCTCAGGGTTTTCCTCATGACTGCTGCGGCTTCCCTTCACGTTTATCAGTCTTTTAT
>CM074961.1:19458446-19476742 GCA_037577455.1 Pangasius macronema
TGCTTCTGCAAGATGCTCAGTAACACTTACAGCTCATTTCCTTATAAACCTGCACACACTGCACCTGAGACTACTATACTGACTTTGTTTCATTTATTACTGTTTACTGCTCTTTATAGTATTTATTTTTAAATGTAGAAACATTTAATTTCATTATTTTTGAAGGCGTCTTTGCTCTACAGCGTTTCTTTGCACACGCCTAAGACTTTTGCAGTACTGTATATTTTACTATTTTTCAATTACAGGGCAAACTGCACTTCATTGTCAACAGGCTAAGAGACTAAGAGTAGCAGCCTTGAGAAGTTCTCAATCTATGCACTAAAACTCTAACGAGCTCGGAGATAAAGAGAACATTGTGGAATGTGAGTGGTTTGGGGAAATTAACTAAAAGATGTTCTAAATAACGTAGACATTAAACAGCTTCAGAGTTTCAGCTTCAGAATCACTGACAATTTTAAAACATCACAAATGTTTATCTGAAATTTCACATACGGAGTTCATTTCTTCTGTAACAATGGGAACACTCTGGAGCTATTTTTTCCTCAGTCCTTATATTCATATTCCAAGCACAGTGGGGTGTGTGTGTGTGTGTGTGTGTGTGTGTGTGTGTGTGTGTGTGTGTGTGGTGTGCTGCATATGGTGGCACGAATGTCAGTAAGAGCTCGCTCACTTGTTCAGCTCCCAAATGCTTATGTGATGACTCAGGCTCTGCTCTCGGCCCATTAGCATCACCTCCACTGCTGATCCCTGGTGCAGCGTGTGTGTGCGTGTGTGTGTGTGTGTGTGTGTGTGTGTGTGTGTGTGTGTGTGTGCATGTGTGTTCCTAAGGAGAATTACAGCACTTTCTGATTCAGCGGCTGAGATGCTGTAGGTTCGCTTTAGCTGCCTGCACTCTCAGAAGTCTCAGTGCTGTTTCCTTTAAATGATACAAAATGGAGTTCCTGCTAAGAAAAAGACAGAAACGTTTCATGGCACAGCAATGCAACACGAGATGTTTTTTACTTTCTTGTTTCTTATTCAGCCGGAGATGTACAGGGTCATTTGCTATTACATTTTGTTCATATGCCAGATGCTTTTATCTAAAGTTGGGGTGCCACATTACATCTACATTACACAACGTCTAAAGTCTATTGTTCACCTCACGATAAAACCAAGTGAAAAGAAATGAATCATGTGAAGTGTCGAAAAACCACAAAAACCACAAGCACACATTGTTACACAAGTGCAATTATTCACATTTTCCGTGTGTTCATTTTGCTAGATTAGACAGTTAAATGGGTACTTGGGAAAGACTTCGCAGTGCCCAGTGTTTTTGGTGAAAAGAAAAAAATTAATAGTTAATTTAATCATATTTCAATGACATCAATGTTAGAACTTTATATACAACAATGTTGACATGTTCCGACATGACAGCTGGACTCCTCCACCTTCAAAATCCCAATTTAACTACTGGCGAACAAGTAACAACATGGAAAACATAAACATCTGAACACACACACACACACACACACAAACACTCAAAGTGAAGAGGGCGTTTCTCAAGACAAGTCAAGTCAAGCTTTATTGTCATTCTTTCATATCACAGCCATGTGTTGAGTAAAGAAAGAAATATACAGTGCCTTGCATAAGTATTCAGTTTTCCACATTTTGTAGTATCACAACATGGAACTGAAATGGACTTAATTAGGATTTTATACACTGAAGTGGCAGGAAAAATTGCACAGTTGTGATTCTATAAGTATTCACCCCTGTTGCTGTGAAACCCCGAAATTAGTTCTGGTGCAGTTGGTCACCATCAGAAGACACAGAATTAGTTGGATGGAGTTGACGTGTGTTCAGCTAAAGTGTCATATGATCTCAATATACAGTAAATACACCTGTTTCAGGAAGAACTCAGTGTTTGTTAGAAGAAGACCAAGTACAGGAAAAATTTCTGGAAAAATATCATTTAAATATAAAAACAATATCACAAACTTTGGGCATTCCACAGAGCACAGCAGGCACAGCTGTGATTCTGCCTAGAGGACACCGTCCACCAAAAGTCAGTGACCATGTAAGTCAGAGAAGGGGGTTAGTAAGAGAAGCAGCCAAGAGGCTAAGGGTAACTCTCAACATGATGCTACCACCAACATGCTTCACTGTATGGGATGGTGTTCTCAGGGTGATGAGCAGTGTTGGGCTTTTTGCCAAATGTAGAGCTTTGTGCCAAGGGCAAAAAATGTTCAGTTTTGGTCTTATCAAACCAAAGTACCTTTTTTTCACTCATTTGCTGAGTCCCTGATATGCCTTTTGGCAAACTTTTTACAAGATTTCCTTTTGCTAGCTACTCCTCCATAAATTCGCACAGTTGTCCCGTGAACACTTTCTCCCATCTGAGCTGTGAATCTCTGCAGCTCCTTCAGAATTGCCCTCGGCCTCCTGACTGCTTCCCTAAAAGCACCTACGCACAACAACTGTGATCACATACACATCTTATCTTCTTTAAAAACAGGTTCATATGGTGATATGCACAGATACTTCAAGAAGACAATGTCCTTGCCCTTATTATATTGAATTCTTCATCTGGAAAATAGATTCATTAGAAAGAAAAGTGGATTGTGTCCAAGAAATATTGTATAACTAATAAGGTTAAGGAGGTTTCTTACAAAATATTCCATTTAATGACCTTTGTATGCAGATTTTAAATTGACGGTAAATGTGTTTTCAGTGAAATTAGCCCTGAAATTATTCAACAGTTATGTTGGCTATATCCCAGGGTAAAAAATTGTAGACTTGTATTAAAAAAAGAGATCAGTATTGATATTTGCTTTGAGGAAATAGATTGATTTCACTTCCATTGTTTAATTATACTCATAGTGTTGTTATAATCATGTAATGAAATGGGCCGGGAAGAATCCTATGTTTGAAAATGTTAAAATGAATATATAAATGACTATCTGCAGTCACTACACTATTTACAGAAATACAAAATCGAAAACTGTGTATAGATTTTATCTTTATTTCATTTGTTTAAGCTTATTTTTATTGTTTTTTTTATATTGTAATTTGTACCCCTGACGGTGCTCTTATTTGCAGACATAATAGATACTCTGGCTTGTATTGCAGTTTTTGTTGTTAATTTAAAATAAATAAATAATTAATAACAAAAACGATAGATATGCACCGATATACAACATACATGTTGACGCACATGAATGGCGTCATCGCAGGGCACGTTCCCAAGCAAGATGCCGGCGCGTGTTGATGGCGTCACGCCCGGGCGGGGTTGCGCCATTTTGAATGTGGATAGTGGAGTGTGGGAGGAAAAGGCTGAAGGAGGAGTGTTGGACTGCTTCAGAGGGACTTCAGCTGGAGAGGTGGAGAGAAAATAAAGCAGCTAGAACACATCCTCGATTTATAATCAAGCAGGGATTTTATTTATTTATTTTTTTTGCAATAACACCAACCAAGGGAAAGTTATCAGGAACCGCCGCTGAGATTCCCTCTCCCTCTCTCTCTGTCCCTCTCTCTCGCCATGGCAGGTAACTTTGCTAAGCTAACTGCTAGCCTGCATGAACGTCATGATATCTCGTTAGTGCATCGACTCCTGTGTTATTGCAATGTGTTTAAAACGTGACAGTGTTATTAACAGCTCTGTACTGCAGCCACTGTTTCATCTCATCACATGTGAATGATTCAGAAACGGAAACAGTGCTCGTGCCTGTAGCTTAGCATGCTAGCATCCAGCTTTTCCCTCCCGGCTCGCCAGCAAGTCCGCCCAAACTTTTATATTTAATATTTTAGATACGAATTAAACTATTTTATTGCATTTATTATGCCTAGCTGCTCAGAAGCTTTGTATATTGAGTAAGCAAAGAAAAACAAATTTACTTGGTTTGCTAGCGTGTTTTTTTCTCCTACCTGTTTTCCGATATGATCAGACAGGCTGATCTGATTGGTCAATTCTATCCCGCCTCCTGTGCCATGATTGGCTTGTTGTTATTGAGGGACTGTTGGTGAATGGAGCGTGTTAGCCAATCATGTTTAAGGAGGCGGGGTTTTTCGGAATATAGGTGGGGATGAATAGCGCGGCTTTGCTAGCTCAACTTGCTGCCAGTAAAGCAGGCGCATTATTTATTTATTTATTAAATTCGTGTATTTGGGTGAGTTTATATTAAAAATGTCGTCATTGTGTTAAACTGGTCAGCTGGCATAGGTTTGTAGGTATTTAAACCAACTAGCTAATGAACTTTTAATAGGCATTTGCAGAGTCATGTGCAGGGGAAATGGGGGAAAAGAATAATATTTTGGCTGCAGAAATAATTTTCAGTCCAGAAACTGTTACAGATTCATATCTGAGGTTTTCATCTTTGTGTTTGTGCACAGAAGGATGTGGGATTTTTGTGCTTATGGTAATAATTCAGATAGTTATATATGTATACTGCGCCTCTCTCAGGGTCAAGGTCACTTATTTCCTGATTTCTAAAATTCCAGCATTCATTCAGAGGATTCAGGACCAGAGCAACAAATTCACCCAAAATTAACGTCATAATCCTTCGTGAGAAAATCTCACTCAGCGCTGTATTGTACAGCTGAGTGCAAAAGTTTGCACCCCCCCTGTAACTCAAATAAATTCCACACAATTCCACAGAGTGTTTATTCGTTATTGTAATTAACTGATTTATACTTATGTATCCAATTCTGAAACTCGTTCAAACTTAATTTTTTTTATTAATAATCAGACATAATTCACGAAGTTTGAGTCTTGTTTTTTGTTCAGATTAGACAATTTCTTTTTTAAACCTCCTTATTGTGGCTTCGTTTTATCTTCGAAGGTGCACAAACTTTTGCACAAGACCATATAGACTTTATAGAGTGCGGGAATCGCTATGGACCTCGCGTTTCGTTTTGTTTAAAGTTTCTTCTGCAACGGCTGCGTGATTATCAAATGTTTTATTATATCTGTCTGACTGATCAACGGCTTTTGATGAATTTATATTTAAAAGAAGATTTGGGTCTGTAAGCTTGTTACGAGAGCTCGTGCACATAATATTCTATAATCATATTTATTTCTAATTAATTTAGCTGCAAGTTAATCAGCCAAGACTTATTAGTGCCTCCTTTGATTAGAAATAATGATGCAGTAATAAGTCTGCGTGCTGAGATTACGATCATCGGACATCAGGCGGCTCGGGGACGTCATGTGAGCACGGATAAGTTTGTTAAACAGCAGAATAGCAACTAAAATAATGGCTGTAATGTGCTACTTGTTAGTTGCTGCACCTGCAATAGTGGCGTGATGAGCTAATCGTCATGATTTACTATTCACACACACACACACACACACACACACACACACACACAGAGAGAGAGAGAAAAGTCTGTTTCAGATCGATGCTTAATCGTCACAGCGAACCGGTTTTTATTGTGTGTTTTGCTGTTCAGTGTGATGAGTAAGCCAACCTGTTTCTTCTCCTTAAATCATGTCAAAGGTTCATGTGCTGTTTTTTTATTTCTGTAATGAAGCTTTATTCAGTTGTGGCGGTTTGGTCAAGGCTCCGGGTTACGGATCAGAAGGTCAGAGCTGCCACTGTCGGGCCCTTGAGCAAGGCCCTTGACCCTCTCTGCTCCAGGGGCGCTGTATCACGGCTGTCCCTGTGCTCTGACCCTGCGTTCCGCCCCTGCGCTCCGCCCCTGCGCTCCTAACAACCTGGGGTATTTGAAATAAAAGAATTTCTTCTTCATCTTCTAAAGACGTATGAATCCACTCTGACTCCGTCCTCGTCCGCGTCACTTCCCTCCGTGCGGCTTTTTATAGCGCAGCCGCACATCCTGCTTGTTCACTGCCTCCTTTGTCCATGGCTGTACATTTTCCTAGAGCAGTTTGAGGAGCTGTACGTAGCTCAGCCAGGACGAGCTTTTTTTTTTTTTTTTTTTTTTGTCAGAAGTTTGTTTGCTGTGCTGCTGCATCGTGATCGGCTGTTTGAATAACTGTATGAATGTGCAGGTATTCCTAATAAAGTGGACAGCAATTGTATACCGGCATACCTGTGTTAAACAGCCGAGTCAGGATGTTCGAACGAAACGCTCCACCTGTCCAGGGGGTTTGATATGTTCTCTGGGATTCGATTGGTCCGTTTGTGATTATGGGCGGAGTCTAACCCGGATGTTTTGTTGGTTGCAGGTGCCGGAGGCGGGGGCAACGACGTGCAGTGGTGCTTCTCGCAGGTCAAAGGAGCAATCGATGATGACGTAGCTGAAGGTAAGTGTATTTATTTATTATTTTTTTTAATCTTTAAAGTGAAATTGTGTGTAAATCTTCTTGTAAGTCAAAACGAGCTGCAGGGTTTACAGAAGTTTCAGAAATGCTGCTTTTCTTCATACGCACGTGTGGATGTCTGTCACCTGTAAAGCGCAAAGCCCATTCCTGACGCAGCTCATTTGCATATAGCCACGCCCCCAAAACTCCATAAATGGTAAAGTGCACAGAGAGCAGGGAGCACGAAATGAATGATCAGGGTAAAGGCTGCAAATCAGGAAGACTGTATGATCTGAAGTCGAGCGAGTCGAGGTTTTTACGTTAGTGAGTCCTCTCGTACGTAAGTTTACACGCGCTCAGGAGCATGAGTAGGATCCGAACTTTTTTCAGGATTTTTGCGAATGCCAAATTCCGTGTCTAAACGCTTGTGCGAACGATTTACAGACATCATTTCTACGAATGCGCCTGACGTTAGATGCACAGCATTCCTGCTCCAGCGGTCGCTCCGCGTGAGTGAGGAAGCCTGTGGATTCTGTGCAGTTGACAGAGAGCTGGAATCTGATTGCGGAAGGCGGACGACGTGAATCCTGCCTCGTCATGTTCACACACGACATTGCTAACTCTAACCACAGCGGCTTCACTTTTTTTTTTTTTTTTTGAAGGATACAGCTAGAGCGAGACTTTTTCCTCCTTGTGCGGAACACACATCGAGAGGACGTTAAATAAAACTACGACACGTATAGAGTTGATTACAGGGGGCACAAACTTTCATCACCGCTGGTCCTGGCTGCATGGAAATTTTCTGTCCTCTTGCACCAGGATTTTTTTTTGTACTTCCCCATCCTCTGATCAGCGCTCAGGAGTCGCGAAAAAACGATTGGTCATGGGTTAGAATGAGGCACTGATGAAACCGAAGCCCCGCCCACTTCACTCGGAAATACAGCCGGATCCGGATTTCCTTCTCACGTCGTCGTATTTAAATCTAATCCCTTAAACCACTCCATGTGATGCGTCTTGTATCTGGTAAAACTTGAAAAAAAAAATCATTTGCATCTTAGACTAGTTGTTTTGCATATTCATGTTATATGCAAATGAGCTCATTACACTACAGGGTTTGTCTAATGTTACTCATTTTCAGCATTTTTTATTTTCCTTAAAGGTGCCAACCTTTGCGTTTGTAGCAGGATGGTCCGATACGACGACCAATATCATACCTGCGATACTCTGATGTTTCTGCGATACTTGATATTTATCATGCTATACAGTGCGTAGTTAAGAAAATCGCTGATTCTTTTGTTTAACATCTCCAAAAAGAAAGAGGACAGAATAAACATTCTTTCTAGATTTCAGCAAATTCAGCTGCTTCCTGTAAGAGTCTGTAACTTTTATTAAAAATGTTTTAAACAGATATTTTAAATCTCAGAGAAACAAAGTGTCCTGTGGTATCGTTTATCGTGATATCGGGATTATATTGTCGTCGCGTATCGCCTGACGCGTGGTGGGAAAGTTTACGCCTGTACGACATGACGGCCGCGACGGAATCTCCGAAGCACCGGTCTGCTTTCTGGGTGCTTTGACATCTGGACCGAATTCTCACATCCGCATCCAGGACGCGTTCTGGGCTCGTTTGTGGGCGGGGCTTATAACTGCAGGTCTGCTTACGAATGTAGAAGAATACGTTGCTCTTGTGTGTGCAGGTTGACGCTGCGTTCGTCTAGTTATTTCATTTTTTTTTTTCCTTATTATTTTCCTTTGGTACGAACACTTAAGTGGTGAAGAACAGCGCTCTTTGGATGCACGTGTGGGTTTTTTTTTTCCCTCTGCATTTAATAACAGCGCCACAGTCATATGAAAGTCTGTTTTACAGATCAGTAAGCTTCCTGTCTTCTCCGCTGATCAAACTGGATCACCAAACTAGAACCAGGAAGTAACTCGAACCAAGTTTACAGCAGCTTCCGTACACGGTGCAGACCGCGGCGTCGGATCAAGAGGACCAGGGGTGGGATCTCTGGACCACTCGCGGCCTCGAAAGCATTTTTTACACTTCACCAAACACACCGAACCTGAACCACCCGGGGAGAAAAGAAGAACTTAAGGAAGTGTGAAGACGTATTTAGGTTGTGATCATGATCAAAAGGGAGCTGGGAAATTTCTGACATCCCAGTAGGAAAGATCTGATTGAACGGCTCTCGAAAAGTCAGAGATGTTGTTTGTTTTTTATATTTCTCCTTCCTTCGCCCTCTCTTTAAGAGCTCTGACTTCTCCGAGTCACTTGCAGTGAAAAGTAAGAACTTTTGAGTCTCTGTTTATATGTGAAAATCGCCGGGCCTCACTTCGATACACTGCGAAAACTCCAGTTTTCGTAGAAGGCCGTCCGCGGGTCTTCATTAAAGCGGCCGAGTTTGCGTGACTGTCGTAACGTCGTTCCTCGCTGTCATTAACGCAGCATTCGACTCCATGCAGTCAGCTGTCTGTGACGTCCTCCATCTTGTGTAACTCTCACTAACAGCACAAACAGCACTTCACATGCTCCAGCTTGTCGCAGGGATCCGTGGCCTTCATACACACGCTCTCGAAATCTCCCAGGATTCTTCACTGAGTGTACAGCGTGTCCGAAAAGTCAGGAACCAACGAGAGCAAAACTGCAAAGACTCGATTTTCTGTTTAATATTTCCAGCATCTGTTTTTTTTATATGTTTAAAGTGTTATATATTTTATTTATTTACTTGTATATTAAGCCCCATCGTCCTTCCAGAAGCTTGCACACATTTTCATGTTTTCATGAAAACACGCACACACACACACACACCACTGTGGTTCATTCCGCAGCTATTATTCCTGCTTTGAAAAGGTGGATGTCCTTTTGTGCTATATGAACTAACTCGCTCTCTAACACACACACACACACACACACACACACACACACACTCGTAAGAGAGGCCTCAGAGGCCAAGCACACACAAAAGCCTCCTGCTTCACTCTCTCTCCTGTATTATTGTTGTACATCAGTGAACAGCCGAGGGTTAAAGCATGAGTCAGTCTCCAGCGAGCGAGACTCAGAGACACACACACACACGCACACACACCTATTTTAGGGCAGCGTGGGAGTGTGTTCGCCGTGTGCTGATATTCATCTCTCATTTCATGATAACTGCTGGTTTACCGCCGCAGTGTCATTCGTCATGTTTATCATCGTCACGTTTTACACACAGCAGCATCTTTTCAGAAATTTGTGCAAAATGATCGACCTGAGCTGCGTTTTAAACCGTTCACACTAACACAACGTGCAAAAATATCCTGCTGTACTGTGTAATACTGTGTTAATGAGTGTGTGTTCATGCACACTTTGACCTCTGGCAGAGAGGTCATGACTTCCTGGCACTGTGTTGGTTTGACTGATTGAGAGTCTGTGTGTGTGTGTGTGTGTGTGTGTGTGTGTGTGTGTCTCCCCGATAGCTGATATCATCTCCACCGTGGAATTCAACCACTCAGGGGAGCTGTTAGCCACTGGAGACAAAGGCGGACGCGTCGTCATCTTCCAGCAAGACACTGAGGTATCGGCACACGTTTCCCATCATGCATCACTCCACACTGCGTATTAGCCACGTCCATTTCCGCAGCCTTGCCAACCTTCACACATTCTCCATATCTGCGCTCTGCATTTTAACAGCGGAGTACACTGATACGGGTTCTCTCTCAGAACTCACTCGGGCGATCTGAACTCGCTCGTCTCGAACGGTTCGGCGTCCTCGCTTCCTGCCCCTGCGTCATTAATGTCGAATTTTCATTTTACTGCATTTAAGTACGAAATTTAAGTTTGCTATGTTTATTTATTCGGGATGCACTAGATGCTCTGGTCAGAAATGGTATGAAAGAGGGAAAAAGAAATGAAAAATGTAGCACGTTATCATCATTAGTATTAAAATGATCGTCTGATGCTGCAATCGACTTACAGCAGATCTTCGTTTTTAACCTCCGTGCATTAATTAAAAAAAAAAACAAAACACACGTCTCCGTGATGGTTAGCTGAAAAAAAGCCAACTGTATAGTCAGCGTATAGTACAAACACCTGCATGTGTGGCATCACTCATTTAAAGGTAAGAAGTTCCAGTGTGTTTACTGTTCATGCCGGGAGCGGCCATTTTGATTTGACGACACTTGCTGAACTCGGAGTTGAGGAGACCGTCCCGAGCAGGAGTTAAGGGGACGTTGTCTTTGGCTTTTCCTGGTCCGAGGGCGGGAATTATACACATATTCAAACTATGACTATCAGTACATCCGATATCTGTCTTACGCTAGTTCGCTAACTATTCAAAGCTGTTATTGAATAACGAGAGGTGTGTCTTTGTTTTGTAGCTTGTTGCCATTTTAAGAAACAAAAAACAAACCTCACATAGAAATGATACTAACGCTAGTCAAGTTTGTTAGCGAGCATTAGCTAACGCTAGTTAATGCAAATGAACTTGGCGTTACTCAACTAGTCTAGGTCCACATAGCTACGCTTTTCAGTTGTTTATTTTGGAGATCGAAGCTGTTTTGCGATGATTGTTGACGTTGCTAGTTATTGGGGCAGTTATACTTATACTAACAGCAGGCAGAGACTGAGTAAAGCGATGCAGTAGGAAAATGAACATTAATATTCAACGCACGTAGCCAAGCAGTAACGCAGTTTCATCTGAGGGAGCGTCGGAAGGAGGAAGAAGCAACGTGAATGATGAAACATGGAGGATAAATATAATGATTTATACGCAATATTTCATCTAGCATCTAACGAACCCTGTCTCTGTCCTCGTGTCACTCATTCATTTATTTATTTATTTATTTTTGTCCTCCAGAACAAGGCGCAATGCCGCAGCGATTACAACGTTTACAGCACGTTCCAGAGCCACGAGCCCGAGTTCGACTACCTGAAGAGTCTGGAGATCGAGGAGAAGATCAACAAGATCCGCTGGCTGCCACAGAAAAACGCCGCGCAGTTTCTGTTGTCCACAAACGGTGAGTGTGTCAGAGGAGGGGGCGGAGAAATTCCACGAAACCTCCCACGGTTACAGTTAGAAGACTAGAAGCTCACGTTTCCCGCATTATGGAAAATATCCGCAGGAGAGGATGTGTCTGAGATCACTTCATCGAAAGGGATCGGCTCTCTCTCACCCAAGTGAAGAAAAATACCATATCTGTGTGTGGTGATGTGTGTAAATGTCTAACGTTACTGAAATGCGACACCGCTATCGAGTACTGAGCGACTGCTTTCTCTGACACTAATAATTGCAGATGTTTTAAAGAGTGTCTAACTAAGCTGCTTCGCAAGGTATAAAATAAAGACGTCCATAAAACCTGAGCAATATAATATCCTGCTGTTTGTACAGCATTAAAATTGCATTTGTTTAGATAATTCTGAAGTTCTGTAGACAAGTGAGAACCTGGCAGTCTCGATCGGGTCCGAGGGTGTGTGTGTGTGTGTGTGTGTGTGTGTGTGACGTGGTCTCGATCCACTTCCAGCTGAACTCTATTGGGAAAATGATTCGACTCTGAATCGACTCAATGATAGAAAACCCAATAGGCAAATGATTCAAAAGAATCAATTTCACTGTGATTCTGAATCAGCAAATAGGTGTGAAAGCTCTGTGTGTGTGTGTGTGTGTGTGTGTGTGTGTGTGTGTGTGCGCGTGTCTTTCGCCAATGTATAACACAAAATAGATGCATGCTGTTACCTCACCATGAACTAGAGGCGGGGTTTATTTGATTGACAAGCTGGCAGAACATGTTCTTGTGCTTATTATTAATATATATCCTTATTTATTTATTTATTTATTTATTTATTTATTTATAATCAACAGACAAAACTATAAAGTTGTGGAAGATAAGTGAACGTGATAAGAGACCAGAGGGCTACAATCTAAAAGAGGAGGATGGACGCTGCAGAGATTCGACCACCATCACTACTCTGCGGGTACGTACACACACACACACACACACACACACACACACACACACACACACTTCAGACCTGCTCATATCCCCCCCTGCTGGAGTCTCACCCGTGTTCTGCGTGTCAGGTGCCCGTGTTCAGGCCCATGGACCTGATGGTGGAGGCGAGCCCTCGGCGTGTGTTCGCCAACGCTCACACTTACCACATCAACTCCATCTCGGTGAACAGCGACAACGAGACGTACCTGTCCGCCGACGACCTGCGCATTAACCTGTGGCACCTGGAGATCACCGACCGCAGCTTCAGTATCCTGCTCGGGGAGAGGGTGTGTGTTTGTGTGTGTGTTTGTGTGTGAGAGTGTGTGTGAGAGTGTGTGTGAGAGTGTGTGTGAGAGTGTGAGTCCCTGGGAGCTGCACATGCTCCTTAACTCGCCTCTCAGACATCGTGGACATCAAGCCAGCCAACATGGAGGAGCTGACGGAGGTGATCACGGCGGCCGAGTTCCACCCGCACCAGTGCAACACCTTTGTCTACAGCAGCAGCAAAGGCACCATCCGTATGTGTGACATGCGCGCCTCCGCCCTCTGCGACAAACACTCCAAACGTGAGTCTCGCCACCACGCCGAAGACGGGATACATCTATTACCGAGGAACATATGATGTTTTTTTTAACGTAACCTTATTGCTTAAATGTTTTCATTAAAAGCGATTGTGTCTTGTGTCTCGTGTGTGTGTGTGTGGTGTCAGTGTTCGAGGAGCCAGAAGACCCCAGCAACCGCTCTTTCTTCTCAGAAATCATCTCTTCCATCTCGGACGTGAAGTTCAGCCACAGCGGCCGCTACATGATGACCCGAGATTATCTGTCCATCAAGATCTGGGACCTGAACATGGAGAACCGGCCAGTGGAGACGTATCAGGTGGGGCTTCAGGAACTGGGGGAAAGCGATGGAGGGTGTTTTAGGGGGGGATTGACAGATTGTGGGTGTGGTTTAACTTGTTAATATCTTTTTTTTTATTTTTTAGATAATTGGAGTGTGTAAGTGTAAATCCAAACAAAACAGCACATAATCCAAAAGTATTGATTTTCCCGTGTGCTCCCATTTCCTCCCTAATTTGGCTAATCTTAGCTAATTCCCACCAGTCAGCTCTCCCATATCACATGACAGCTACAGTTAAAAGCGCTATCCGCCCTCTTCTGCATACATTAGCTCACAAGCGCCCATGATTGGCTAGTGATGGACAGGGGACAGGTGAGAGTATGCCCCTCCCACTCAGCACAGCCAATTTTGCATCTCATAGGAAACAATAGGACCAATAAGATCAATATTTTGTAACGTGTACATCAACAGGTTGTGCGTTTAGCTAGTTTGGTAACTCTGTCCTAGTTAAGCGACCTTTTCAACTAGAGTTGCATTATTTTTGTAATAAAATGTTTCTCGTCTTTGAGGAAGTGCCATGTCCAGTGTCTTGTTACACTAAGGTTAATGCTAGCTAGCCGGAACTTCAGAAATCACAGAAATTAATTTTCTTTTGTTGTAAGTGCAGTGAAATAAACGTGCTTACTATGTTATTAAACCCGTGACGGAGCTGTGAAGAAGTTGCTGCATTCTTACGGAGTCTGTCATAGCCAGGTTATAATTTCAGCCACATTAATGTCTCCAAAGCACATCGGAGAAAGAGGAAGGCTGTAATAAGCCGTAAAAAAACTCACACAAAAACTGTTCTATATGATCAGTCTCAATCAAGACAGCAATAACCAAATGACTAAAATATGTCTATTGTCTAAAAACAAAGACTGAAACGAACTAAATCCAAACTATATGTTAAACTTAACACACAGTTAACTGTAATATATCTCGTACTGTAATGTTAAGGCACGAATAGGGCGTTTCTGCAGTGACCGCATGCGAACCACTAGAGGGCGATGTTTGGATGCGTTGTACAGTGCACTGGCTCAGAGCACACAGATATCAGTGTGTAAAAAACATTAACGTATGCGTGACGTATTGATTCAAAATTTAAATAATAATTGAAATTGAAAGCCGCTATGACGTCCCAGAGGACCCTGACCTCTCAAGCCTTCTTCTCTCCACAGGTTCATGAATACCTCAGGAGTAAGCTGTGCTCGCTCTATGAAAACGACTGCATCTTCGACAAGTTCGAGTGCTGCTGGAGCGGGAACGACAGGTGAGGAGGAGATCGGGATGCGTCAGCCCTGACAAGTAGTGCAGCTGGTTTACACACAGGTTTACGTTAACGCGCTCGTTCTAATACCGTATCGTTTCTATAGTAACCGCTCGTTCACAGCTGTAGCATAAGGGAAAAAAAACACTCTTGCACCATGCTTTTATAGAAAAATAATCAGCATCGTGGTGGTGACAGTAACTCCACTTCATCACACCACCGTGTCGCTGATTATTTTCCTAGAACAGCACAACCCAGAGTGTCTCACACGTCACGTGGCGCAGGCCGTGTTGGCCGTACACGTCTTTGCCTTGTACCGGCAGTGCGTTTAGGGTTTAGGGGAAATGGTGGAGGTCTCCTCCTTGCTGGTGAGGTTGTAGCTCCTTTTTTTTTTGGTCAGGCGGTGCAGATGACAGCCTGAGGGTGGGGTCCTCTTATCAACACGAGCCTCTCTTATCACTGGCCGCAGGTTTAGAGGAGTCAGTGGTTCACTGGGTTAGAATGTCACTGAGGAATTCAATTACGACAGCGTGTGCTGCTAAAGGAAACTAATCAGCTCCAATCAGCACTTCACACCTCTTACTCAAACACTTCACTCTTGTTGTTGGAATGCTTGTTTCATGTTTTTCCCTTACACACACACACACACACACAGAGACACAGACACTCACTAAAGACGTAGACACAGCTGGTAATGTTTACACACAACACACACGCAGTTGGCAGGATTAACACACACAAACAGCTTTTATACACAACTAGTGATGACTACACACACAGCTGGAAATGTTACACACACAGCTGGCACAATTTACACACCACTAGTGAAGACTACACACACAGCTGGCACAATTTACACACAACTAGTGAAGACTACACACACAGCTGGAAATGTTACATACACAACTAGTGTTGGGAACACAGCTGGTGAGAGAAAGAGGAAGTTTGAAACATCTGCGTGCACATGCGCACATGCGCACACACACACACACGCAGGCAGGCAGGCAGGCAGGCAGGCAGAGAGAGGGACAATCTGTACTCACACAGAGAGAGAGACTAAACACTCAGGTGTTCCAAACACCTCTGCGCACACACACACACACAGGCACATACACAAAAAGAGAGAAATGTTCACATGCACACAGCACTCGACTCGCCTACACACACACACACACACACACACACACACCTCAAAATACCTGCAAGAGAGTTTAAAACACCAGCTTGGCTGTGCACACACACACAGCTCAAACTGGCAGTCCAGATATACAGAGAACTCAGAACGCCTATACACACACACACACACACACACACACACACACACACTCTTTTGTATACAACATTAATTCTCACTACTTTTATACACTCTGCTCATGTTGTTGCTTAGTGACGAGCTAGCAGCATTTTTATATTTAATTAATTAATTTATTTATTTATTTTCAATTTTATTTATTTATGTTTTCTCTGTCTCCGCTCAGCGTGGTGATGACGGGCTCATACAACAACTTCTTCCGCATGCTGGAGCGCACGCAGCGGCGAGACGTCACCCTGGAGGCGTGCCGTGAGAGCTGCAAGCCCCGGCAGGTGCTGAAGCCGCGGCGCGTGTGTGCCGGCGGGAAGAGGAAGAAGGATGAGATCAGCGTGGACAGCCTGGACTTCAACAAGAAGATCCTGCACACGGCCTGGCACCCGCACGCCAACATCATCGCCGTAGCCACCACCAACAACCTCTACATCTTCCAGGAGAAGGGCAACTAGGAGCGACCAACCTCACACACCTCCGTATGCGTGCGTGTGCCTGCGCGTGTGCGTGCGTGAGGAGAAAAAGTTAAAGAGGAACTAGAGAAAATAGTTTTTGTGACAACCATCACCACTACTGTCATCATCTTTATCATCACGATCAGGACGGGGCGGGGCAAACTGGCACCATCATGTTGTACCCAGTCAGCCGTGACACACGCCGTCCACTCTGTGTACCCACAATCCTCTCCTCTTACCCATCAGGCCTGGCTACAGGGCCACGTTGGCCACAGGTTCTGAAATGTCAGTCATTTTGTTTTTGTCCTTTTTTTTTTTTTTTTTTTTTTTTTTTTTTGTACTTGACGAAACCTTCGAAAGAGGAATGTGCTGATGCTCAGTTACGCAATACATTGCAATATTTGCATATATTATTAACATGTACCTTTCAAACACAAATGAGAAATTCCATAACTCTGTGCACCGGATGAGGATTCCAGCTGCCTCCGCAATACGATAATGTATTGTAATATAAATATTTAATATCAGCACATGCCTAATTTGAATGAATGAGTCCCTGTATTCTTTACACCTCAGCTCTTTTTGTGCCATTAAAGGTTTTTTTTTTTTTTAAATCTTCTCAGTGAAATTGCCAAGTTGTTTAGGTTGTTTTAATTCTGTTTAAAGAATTTTGTCTTTCTTTTGCTCAATAAATTCTCCTCAATACTGTACTCAAACCACATGGTTCCATTCAGCCGTTCATTCCCGAAATGCCCACATTACGTTTGACATACATTCATTCATTCCTACATACTCATGCATATTCCCGCACAAACACACACATTAAGAACAACGAAGGCCGGTCTCAGCGCAGACGAGCCCGTGGCAGTATTGTAGTCGTGTGATTTGTTTGCCACCGTCTGTCCTCGACATGCTCCAACAGACTGATTGAACTCTTGTTGTATTTTTCTGTTCCCATCTGTCTGTCTCTCGTTGCAAGCTGAGAAAGATTATAGAGATTATGACGTTGGAAAAAATGGTATTTATAAACTGAACAAACATTACATTCAGAGTTGTGTCTCTCTCTCTCTTTTTTTTTTTCTTCCTCCCCGAGACTGAACTGAATGCTGGAGTACTGACTTAACTATATTTGTATCGTAATTTACAGTTTAGGTGTAGCATTTATGTACCTGAAATCTACACTATTCTGCTTCTTCAGATAAAATAGACCAAACACGAATAAAATTTGCCTGGCAGAAGAAAAAAACGAAACAACTAACTGAAGGGGAAAGGACATGGGACGTGAAAGACACTTGCTTTATTTAATTAACGTTTATTAGGTGAACTCTGAGTGAGTGAGTGAGTGAGTGAGTGTGTGTGTGTGTAGGCCTATCAATTTAGCACAAAATTCATACATTGCACCTCAAATTCTTCTCCACTTCTGACAAACCACTGTTGGTTTTCATGACCCTCCTTGTGAACGTAGGCGAGGGTGTTCTTTACGGGCCTCATCTCTGAGAAATTGTGCGATAAGCATTTCTCCAGCAGAAAGACGACAGTGAAAATACTGTGGAAAAACCTGCGTGATGGACTTAATATTGTAGTGGAGCATTGGACCAGTATTATCCTACTGAAACCTTTGTGTTGCAGTCTTATCACCTCACATTACTGTTCTCTAAACCTGTAGTTATGTGCTGAATTATGTGCTAAACTCTATTTAGCAACTTTTGTAGATGGAATTACAGGTGTTCGAAGCCCAGAGTCTGATTTGTTCTTTTGCATTTCTCTCTGCAATGCGAAAAACTCAGGAGGATGGAAAGGTTGTGTGTGAAATGGCAAAGAATCAGCCAAAGGAAGAAGCTCATGGTGTACATGGTGAACAAACACAGATTCAGATGTTTACAAGATAAATAATCCAGTCCTGTGTTACTTAAACACTAGAAAATCTAGAAAGTCAAGATTTTCTAAAAACACCAAATCATGTTTTTTTCTCAATATGGCGGCGCATGCAGAAGTTGGATAAGCGGTTGATGCTAAAGTGTAGTTTCAGTCCTAGTTAATCTTTTCTTATTAATTAACCGAGGTATTTTAGGTAAACATAGATATTACCAACAGTTTTGACTCATTTCTAGCTTAGTTGTCGCTTTCTATAATGTCTTTAGGCCATGCTAGCTAGCTGAACTGTTTGCCTCAATCATTAGCTAGCAT
>CM074961.1:19487669-19505169 GCA_037577455.1 Pangasius macronema
GAGGATGCAGAAGGTAGGGATAGGTGGAGAGTGATGATTCGCTGTGGAGACCCCTGAAGGGAAAAGCCCAAAGAAGATTTTTTATATATTTATATATAGAATGGACTAAATTTAGATTTAATTTGCGATCCAAATTTGTGTGTGTGTGTGTGTGTGTGTGTGTGTGTGTGTAGGAGGCGCTGGAGAAAATGAAGGATGATGAAATTCTGATGAAGGACCCGGACTGGGTGGCCGACTGGTCCAGCAGACCCGAGAACGTTCCTCCCAAGTGTGTGACCGAGAGGCTTATGTCAGATTTATTTTTAAAATATTTTGTTTTTATTAAATTTTTTTCTTGTGATGTTTCACACATCCATGCTTAATTTTAATTTTTTAATTATTATTATAATTATTTTTTTTTTACATTTTTACTTTTATTCCTTTTCTAAAAGTGAAGCTGATTATCTCTTTAACGTCACACGGTGACTAAAAACAAATTAGACTGTTTTTTTTTTTTTTTAAATTAACAAAACATAAACCTTTATTTTATCGAGTGTGTGCCGTGTGTCTGTGGCAGGGAATTCCATTTCCGACACCCTCGGAGAGCCGTCACACTCAGCATGCGGAAAACTGGAGCCATGAAGAAAGGAGGGATCTTCTCTGCCGAGTTCCTCCGAGTGTTTCTCCCCTCACTGCTGCTCTCACACTTACTGGTCCTGGGGCTCGGGTGAGCACTATGGTGTGTGTGTGTGTGTGTGTGTGTGTGTGTGTGTGTGTGTGTATACATACACACACATACATATACAGTTCTGTGCAAAAGTCTTAGGCAAAGAAATGCTGTAGACCAAAGCTAAACATAATGAAATTAAATGTTTCTACAATTAAAAAAAAAACTATAAACAGTAATAAATGAAACAAAGTCAGTATCTGCTGTGACGATCCTTCGCTTTCAAAAGGAAATAAAGGAATAGTCTCAGGTGCAGTGTGTGCAGGTTTATAAGGAAATGAGCTGGAAGTGTTACTGAGCANTGCTGCTTTCTTTACTGACACACAAACATTTTACTGTAACGCTTCATTCTGTGCCGGAAAAGTAATGATTGGAGTCTAAAGTGTTTTTGTACTGAATCAGTGATGTAGAAGTCAGAAAATACACATCTATAACAGAGTCTGTACTAAAAAGAATAAAGTGCCTAAGACTTTTGCACAGCACTGTAACACACACACACACACACACACACACACACACACACACACACATTCTATATATATTGATATATAGTTTATCCATCTAATTATTCAATACCGAAAATAAAAACAAGTCTTATGTGACTTCCACGTGTACCTTCAATACATCAGTTCAGCTCATTACACCCCTGAGGAACAACCCACCTGCGACACTGCGAGGGGAAAAACTCCCCGAGACGGCGCGAGGGACAGCGGAGTGGTGGGTTTCGGGGTCGCACCACCCCTGAAAAGGATTTTAAACCATTAGAGCAGGGGTTCCTGAGCCAGGGGTCGCGACCCAGCGCGGCGTCGCTTAATATTGAATATTAAAGACTGACATCGTGTGCTAATATTTTTGAAATATTTCCAGAGATCGCATTCAGACAAGCCAAGACAATATGGATGAAAACCTAACCTTTTGGCTGGGAATAAAACGTCCTGGCTCCGAATACAAATCCTCCAGACATTCATGAGATAAGCAGACGAGTGCGCGAACGATGCCGGTCACGTGAACGTGCAGAAGCATGCGGCAGGAATTCTTATTTTCCGACAACAGCACAACACTTCCTGCTGGGAATATTGCTTCGGTTTTTATTAGCGTACGTTACACATGCATGTGCTGCAGACTTCATAAAGAAATGTCCGTATGGGTACGGGGTCATTTGCCTGAGAAATTTGGGAACTCCTTTCGTGGACTGTCGAATCACTTCCTGTTGTTGAAACACTTCCTGTTGCTGGATTGAATTGCTGGAGTCAACCAAGAAGAGGAGGGACTCCTTGTCGTTTGTGCTAAGGCGAAAACATTATGAATGTTAGACCCTAAAAACTGTTGCATGTAACTGATCTGTCTTTTGCTCTCTCTCTCTCTCTCTCTCTCTCTCTCTCTCTCTCTCTCTCTCTCTGACAGGGTGTATATCGGGAAGAGGTTGACGACGCCCCCCGCCAGCTCCTTTTAAGCGTCGAGGCGTAGGAGCGCCTGAGCCGTGGCTCGTGCGGATTTGACAGAGTGTCGCAGTTTGTACGAGAAACGCAGCCCCCCTGCTCACCCCATAATCACATTTTACTTTTTCTTTTTTTCCTCTCCCCCAAATCTGTCTTTCTCATCCACCTCTCCTTTGACGTCGGTACAGTCCGTTTCTGCATTGCCCGTGTTCCGCTTGGCCTGGAAAGTGCCATAAGAGACCAGGAGACAGATGAGCGCTCTGTTATTCCTCCTCTGTTCTGCACTGTCGCGAGTGATTTACAGCCGTGTTGCGTGTCCAGTGTCGCGGGGGGCGGATACAGAGGGGGCGGAGTTTAAACCGAACCCGCGAGAGACGTCTCGGAGGTCGACGGCGCGATCCCAGAAAGATTCCGCTCGCAAGACTCGTTTAAAAAATAAATAAATAATAATAAAAAAAAAAAGACGGGGATCAATTAAAGTAAATATATGAGCATTCGTTTATCGTAGATTTTCCTTTATAGCTTATTGAGGCGTTTCGGGTTTATTTAGCCTTTTTAATTTATTTTTAAACTTAGAAGCCGTATTTTCTGGACTCGTGAAGTGCAGTGCAGGGATTGAAACCTTTATCATTATTATTATATCATTTATACACACATGCTAATCCAGCATTTATGCTAATTAACAACATTCTTAATTATCATCATCGAACCAGCACAAATTCTCACGATATTGATTTTATAAGGTGTGAAGGGATGCATCTCCGCGGCTAAGATCAGGACCAGAGCAGAATCCTGACTCCTGCAACACTAATGGGACGAAAACTAAACTACACGCCACCTTTCAGTGCAGTCCAGATGAAAAAAATTTAAATTAATATGACTTTTTTTTTTTTTTATGCTGAGCATCTTTTCTGGAAAGCACAGTACACGTCTGTAAGACCCAGATATAGGCGAGACCTGTTACACGTGAAGCGTGGAGATGTTCTCGTGTGACGTATTTCAGTTTGCGTGACAGTCGATCGGTGTGAGATGATGCGATGTGTGGAAAGAGATCGTCATTCATCATGTGTGTCGCTTCACTTTTTTTGGTCTTTTCATTATCGGTCTTTTCTTCTGCTCCCAAAAAAATAGCTCCACTACCAAATGGCTTGTTGGAATAAAACAGTAAAATATTGCTATAAAAAAAAAAACTACGCACATTTTGTCGAACTTGTTTCCTTAGCTGGTTCCTCAGCATTAAAGATTATATTCTGAGATTATATTCTTTGACCTCTGCATAACTTTACTTACAGGTTTGTGTATGTATGTGAACGTTGCTCCAAAATCAGGAAAAAAAAAAGTCTTTTCCAGACCAGTCCTTACACTCAGAAATCCGAGAGAAGGGTCTAGATCAGGGGTTCTTGAACTTTTTATTAAAAATAAATAAATAAATAAAAAGAGTACATATTTTTACAAACATGCTCGAAAAATTGCTTAAATGTATCCAGTAATATTTTTTTAGTTATTTCAACTTCTGAACCCATAGAAGCCGGTTTTATTCAAATGGTCATTAGATCTGAGTAATAAACTTTGATCACTGTGGGTTGTCATGTCCACTACTATAATAAAATAAAAAAATAAAATTGCAGACTCGCTGTCTACGCTTCACACGCCTCTTTCAGATCCAGGGGTTGTTTTTTTTTATTTATTTCTAACATTTTTTATTTTTATGGTGAATAATTTGAAATAGCTTGGAGTAACGCACCTGACAACCCATAGCGCAATGATACAGATTTGGTGAACAGCCACGCCCTTATCAGATACAACATTGCAGCTAGAATGTGTTTCAGCCTATCAGATCGCGTGGGCGGGTCTAACTCGTATAGCCGCCGTTAGCCTGCGAACGCTCGGCTCTTTATTTGACGACATTCAGCGAAGGCTGGTTTATACCTGCTGTTAAGTACGCGTGTCCAAGATGGCCGCCACGTGTATCCTCGGGTCGTTTGGTGCCTCGCTTGTCCTCAGAAATGATCCCGACGTGTCCACACGGTGTGATACCAGCATACCAAGTGTGTCCACAAACTAGCGTTGTGTCTCAAATCGCATACTTCTGTAATAATCGAGACCGTTATGAAGTGCTAACTGAGGGGTTTTATTTGAGACACGTCATGACAGCAGTCACGCAGACAGCAGAACGCTTTAAAGAGCAATAGAGCTCGTTGTTGCATTCAACACACCGCTGTTCATGAACTCGCTGAACGTTACCATTTGACTTGGAAACCAGACGGTCGAGATGTTTTGGCTCAGACGTGCCATCTAGTGGCCGTGGCTTTTAATCCTCCAGACGTACATCGTTCACACACCTGCTTGCGTGGCGGATGCCAGTCATAATACATTAATATGGAGTTTACTGGCTTTTATTCGCAGGTAGTGTTAAAGGAATGGTTTGGGGAAAAAATTGAAGTAACTAATCAATGTTTTTCCACTTAAACCAAACGTACTTGATTGGCCAACGCATCCGGTTTGCTTTGGTTTCGTACTGGAGCTACGAGCGATGGAGGCTAACAAGTAACGGAAAATTTCACGTCACCCAAAATCGTTTCCGTTAACGTCTGTCTCAAAATCTGATACGTGTTGCTGGTAGTGTGGTGCAGGACGCAGTGGGGATATTGAATAAGTGCAGGCTGTTGTACTCGGAACTTGGAAAAACCCGACCTCGGACGTGGAAAAGTGCACCGGAGCGGCCGTTCAACTCAGAACGCCAAGTCAGCCACCTATATATAGCCTGAGTTCTCTGACATAAACGCACCAGACGTCACAACAATATGGCGGCGCTCACACAGTCACCGGACATCCTTACGCATTCTTTCCTGTTTGATAGAACTCGGCTTTACTTGATATGTAGCTTTTGTGAAACTGCGTTCGACAGCTTTACACGTGACCTAACATACGTCATTTCCTGTTGTTAATCGCGCAGAAATAATTCATGCAGATATTATTAGTGCGTTTATCAAATTCAGAGACTTGGTATACCGATATGACCTTGCACAGCCTCGAAGCACCGGTACGCTCTCAGATCTCAGGGAAAACTGACCTGGAACTTTCCGAGTACGATGGATTTCAGCCTTACAGTCAACTATAAGCATGAACAAGACTTCATCATGTAGCCGAACACTGGAATGCTAATGGAGGCGGCCATGTTGTCTTAGGCTGCTTTCACTCTGTCTTTTCCGACCCGTCAGCTCACGCGTTACATGTACTCCCTTTTGGTGTTTGTTTGTTTTTTTCGTCAGGTCACAGCAGAGCTTTCAAAGGTTAAAAAAAACCTCTAGCGTGACGTCAGGCACTCCTGACCAATCAGAGCACAAGCTGGGGGGAAAGCAAGAAAAACAAACATGGAGGATAAAATGCTGATTTTTTTTACTGAGTGAATATGAGGAGGTTTTGCAAAAATGTTTAAGCTAGTTAGCCGATACTAGCTAGGACTGGTGAGCGTGTTGTCATGGTGACGGCGTGAAAGCAGCCTTGTGGATTAGCTACATTTAATATGACTCCGCCCTCTAGGCTCCGCCCCAAAGATTAAACTGTACATGAAATTGTACCAGAATGATAATACATTTCCACTTTAAACTTAAACCTTTGATTATGGACTGTCACTTTTTTTTTTTTTAATCGAAGTTGTCTGTCTGCATCTATAAATGACCGTAATGACGTCATTTGAAGCAGGTAAATGGGCTAAGTGGAAAATTTCGCAAGTTAGCGATTTCACCGAAGTTTATCTTCTAAACGGAAATGTAATTCTCCACAGACGAGCAGTGCTTTCCTACTTAAACTGTTCATGTGTCCAGAGACAATAACACTTCATCTGTCTCCAGGAGTGTGAGCGTACAGTATGATCAGCTCAAAATACAAGCCAAGTACAGATCGCTTTTCGCTTCTCAAGTCTTGGAGCGTATTTCCAGGGAAGTATTTTTCACACGTCTGCCATTTCTGTAACAGACTATTACATTTATTTAGTCCTGGTACACTTTTACGGCTCTTCGGGGGTTCTTTAAGGAATCGTCAGATAATCCGTGCTTCTTAGATTCCGTAAAACCTTTCAGAGCCTTTCTGAGTGCATCTCATGGGTGCAGTCGTGGCCTAATGGTCTGAGAGTGGGACTTGTAACCTGAAGGTGAACCTGAAGGTGGTGGGTTCGAGTCTCGGNCTTGGATGGGTTAAATGCAGAGCACAAATTCCGAGTATGGCTCACCACACTTGGCCACAAAGTCACTTCACTTCATCTCCTCCTACCAGCATCTTATCAGATACTTTTCTTCATAAACACATTGTGGCTTAAAGCAAACTTGTCCAATTTTTGACAATTTTCCTCCTTTTTTTTTTTCCCTCCCATAAAATCTCCTCATAAGTCCGGTCTCTTCTTCGTCACTTTGCGTAAGTTCTCGCGCGCTTATTCGCGTCGCATCTCCTCCGTGTACCTTCACGTCCTCTTTCTTTCTTTTCAGTTGATTCTTTTTTTTTTTTTTTAAACGCATTATTACCTAGAGATCACCTGCCTTGCTTTGCTGTTTAGATTGTGGCTGAGCTAAAGATTACAGCTGCTTTTGGGTGTGGAGAAGCCCTTACTAATTCATTCGGAACTCCTTACCCCTGTCTCTGGACAACTCTAATCATTTTGACATTAAAATTTAAAGAAGAAATCATGTTGTTTTTTGTTTGTTTACTTTAGTATGCACACTGTTTTATAAAAAAATAGCGCATTGAGGAAACCTCTGGTTTATGTGTCATGTAAAGAGTACAGTACTGTGCAAAAGTCTTCGGCATAAACACTGATTGAACGCAGCGTATGATCTGTAAAACAGATGACCAGTCTGCAATTCATTACCGAAAAACTATATGTCCAAAAGTATGTGAACACCTGACCATTATGCCCAGATGAGTTCAGTGGGGTTGAAGTCAGGGCTCTGTGCAGGACGCTTGAGATCTTCCACTCCAACCTTCACACACCGTGTCTTCATGGAGCTCGCTTTGTGCACAGGGGCGTCGTCATGCTGGAACAGGTCTGCGCCTCTCAGTTCCAGTGAAGGGAAACTGTAAAGCTACGGCACACAAAGACGTTCTGTACAATTGTGTGCTTCAAAATTTGTGGCAAGAGTCTGGGGAAGAACCACATAAGGGTGTGATGGTCAGGGGTGCACATACTTTTGGCCAAATTGTGTGTCATTATCACATTTGGTCACTAGCTGAGTTTATGGTCAGGGGTTTATTGCTCTGTTTTGCCCCCTAGTGGACTAAAAGATGCACAACACAGAGGCTGGATTTATCTGGTGGGCCAGATGTTTGACACCTCTGTCTTAAACTGGAAGCTCATCAGCATGCTTCATGCATGTTCTTCAGTAACTGCTGCAAGTTATTAAGTAACAGCTAAAAGGAAAAACGGATGGAGTTAACAGAGTGAGGAACGTATGCCTGGATCCACCACCAAGTCCTGAGAGGTTTACGAGAATACGCAATACAACTGAAATAAAATCAGCCTATTAGTATATTCTGGAAATAAATCTTATTAATGAAAGAGATTTTATATGAAATGCGATGTAAAGTAAAACTATTGTCTAATAGAAAGTCTTCATAAGATGATTTCAGCCACACTGTTATGGAAAAATATCATGACGTTTGTCTAGTCCTGAAACCAGTAATGGCAGTGAGTCGTTTGGGAGCTGAAAGAGTCGACTCGTGTTGCTGAGCTGAATCAAATGATTTGACTCACTGAAAAAACCAACAACCCAGAATTCCCCATCACTGCTAGCTTTCTATTCTCAGTGATCTCCTCTGCCCTCTAGTGGGTGAGACTAGCAGTGAAGGGTGTGTCCTTCTCTGGCTTTAAGACCTGAGGAGTGCAGAGAGACAAAAAGCTGATGAATCAGATGAGTCAGGATGCTCTGTCCGAGCATGAAACACAATCCCCATGCAGAAGCCATCAGGAACACACATCACTTCAGTGCTCATGCTGCACAAGTGGTTCCTTCTTCACTGTAATCATTTCCTGCTTATTGCTTCCTGGTGATGTGAGCGTGTTTTTTTTCTCCTTCATACCTGCATTCCTTTTCTAACCACAAAACCCAACGCCACATTGTCTTTGCAGTCTTACATGTAATATAGGAAGAAAGCCCAGTGAGACACACCCATAAATATCTAATCACACACTAATCCAATCATCCAGCCACCTCCCAGTGACCTATGACATCAGCAGCAGGAGTGGGAGGAGCTACACTCAGGGCTTGCTCTCTCCTGATAGGCTGAATCACATGTTCTGATGCTCTCTGAGGGAAGGCTGAGTGGGAAATGTTTTAATAAGCAGGTTTTTTTTTTTTTCCTAGAGCTAGCCGGGCAGTCTGATGAGATAATATCGGCATTGTGATAAATGACCTCACAATATGCTTTTCTGAGATACTTCAGGTAACGATAATCGCTTGTGTAAAACTGACCGACTTCTCTGGTAGTGTGTGTTAAACATGTACAAGTTCTTATACAAACACCAGAAATAGAAAATCATTGATCAAATTTGATCATAATGCAACAAATTTCCCCTTTTCCTTTATTTTTATTTATTTTTTATACCTGAAATGAAGTCAGCCATGTTCGCTGGCCAGTTAATCCTGCTATTCATCCCACAGCGCTGTTCAGTTCTGGATTCTGATTGGTCGGAAGGTGTTGATTAATTTTCTATAACAGCAGCTCTGACAGTAGTGCAGCTCCAAGTTACAGGTTTATCGTTTCCATAGTAACGGCTCATTCCCAGGGACACACTACATAAACAGATTTGAAACCCCGTTGCCATGGTGACGTTTATTTAACGTTTATGGAAGGAGTCTCCAGTGCCACCGCTCTGTAAGAGTCAGAGGTAAGTTCTGCTTCGCGCCTCTTAACCACCAGCGTGGAGAACCTTCACCCAAAGTCGCACGTCGATCATATAAAGCAAATCGCTCCCTGGAACCTCTGAACCAGGTTTCTAACGGGTTGGTTTTGAGGAACCCTGGAGGTTAGCTGATGTTCTGAGAAGCACACTTACACACACAGCCTAGCTTTCTTTTTTCCTGCTCGGAATGCTGTGCTGTAAGTGGAATGAAGCGCTTCCGGACGTGATGTCAGCTTCATCACAAAACCTGCGGCTGATTATTTTCCCAGAACAGCACGACGCAGAGTGTGTGATTTCTTAATTTGTTTGTTTTGTGTATCTGGAGATTGAAAGCATGCTTCTCTCAAACGTCACATCGTTACAATATCATTTTAAAGCAATACGGTTGCAGCATTTAGTGCTTGGACCCCTAATTTCCGGTTTATGATGAGTGTGTGTTTGCACATGTTTCTGATACAGAATAAAAGGACAGGTGTGTGTGTGTGTGTGTGTGTGTTATGGTTGTAGACTGTTTAAGCAATACTGTGTGTGTGGGTGTGTGTGTGTGAAATGGCTCGCGCGGTGCTGAACGGACAGCGCCCTGGGCGGGGCAGCACGCGCCACCGCGGACACGCAGCCCCCCGACATCAAGTTTTAACGCAAACTTTCCCCGCGTTCATCCTTGGATTTTAGGAGCGTTGTGTCATAATCGTCTCCAGATGTGCGATGTGTGATCTCCGGTAATCTGGCGGAGCTCAATCACGCAATCGCGCGCGCTCGTGGGGACGAGCCACGGTGGCCAGACAGAGGAAAACAAAAGGAGCTGCACCATAAATCAATCCGGAGGAAGTGGAGATCAGAAGCTTGGACGCGTCCGTGACTGCGTGAAAGCGCAGCACTTCCGGATACGAAGCTGTGCGTGACATCTCCCGCAGCTCCCGGCGCATCCTGATCAGATCTGCTGCACGGTAACGCACACCTATAATCTTCTCCTAAGACATGAAATTTGCGTTCGGGTTTGCGTTAAAGCCCGTGTTTGTCCTGCGATCTAAACTAAACCATGCATGTGCACGAGCTAAGGGGGGGGAAATGTCGCGTGCAACATATTACCGGAATAAGAGCATAAGATTTGCATGCAGTGGTTTTTATAAAGAACTTTCATCCAGCTGTTGACAGCAGCATCAGCAGCGGTGGTGCGGTTTGATTCCACCCTGAACCCTGAGTCACTCCTCTTCACTCCTCTGTGCATTTCATTCCAGTCCTGAAAGCCCAGAGTCTCCACATCACCATGTCCATGTCGAGAGACGCAGCCGATGTGTCCAGGAGTTCCCCGACTCCCAGGCTGTGTGGAGTGCTGTGTCCGCTCGACTCGCTGTGGACCGACGGGACGAAGACGGAGCGACAGCAGCGGAGCTCCAACACCGACGGCAGGAAGGTGGAGATCCGCAGGAGCGCTGGCAAGGAGCTGCTGCAGAACCTCAGTGACCAGGTACAAGACTCCACCTGTCTGTCCATCCATCCATCCATTCATCCATCCATCCATCAACCATCCCTCCATCCACTTCTCCAATTTTTATCTCTATTTCTGTTATCCATCTATCTATCTAACTATTCATCTCTGTATTTATCTAATTATCTGTCTATCCATCCATCCATCCATCCATCCATCCATCCATCCATCCAATCATCTGGTCATCTAATTGGCTGTGTCTCTATCTATCTATCTATCTATCTATCTATCTATCTATCTATCTATCTATCTATCTATCTATCCAACATCCACCCATTCTTCTAATTATTTATCTCTCCATCCATCCATCCATCCATCCATCCATCCAACCATCCATCCATCCATCCATTCTTCTAATTATTTGTCTCTTTTATCCATCCTTCCATCTATCCATCCATATTTCTAATTGTTTGTCTCTGCCTGTTTGATATCATCTATCTATCTATCTATCTATCTATCTATCTATCTATCTATCTATCTATCTATCTATCTATCTATCTATTCTTCTAATTATTTATCTCTGTTATCTATCCATCTAAATATCCATCCATCCATCCATCCATCCAACTAATTATCCATCCATCCATCCATCCATCCATCCATCCATCCATCCATCCATCCATCCATCCATCCATTCATATTTCTAATTGTTTGTCTCTGCCTGTCTGATATCATCTATCTATCTATCTATCTATCTATCTATCTATCTATCTATCTATGGTAACCAGAGAGGTGTAGTGATTAAAGCTGTGTGCTAAGCATCATTGGTAATTTAGTGGTGATGTTAGCGATGAACTGAATCAAGCTTTAGCTACAGGACAGATTTGGACAGATTTGGACAGATTTGGCTGCTGTTGTGGACGTCGCTGAGAAACTGACGAAGCTCATCAACATTCAGTGCTGACATCCTGCGACAGACGCACGCTAGCTTACTAGCAGCTAACTAATGAGCTAGCTTTCTGCTGCTGTTACTTACACTGTAGTAAATTCTGTTCAAACTCATCAGATCTGACCGACCAGATCACTCTGAGCTTTCTTCCTAATGTTGGTCCACAGAAGTGTCTCTCAAGAGTCTTTACCCAAACTGGATTAGACAAATGATTCCGAATTAGAGAAAATATTCTGGATTAGATTAAATATGCAGGTTTGGAAAAATTAGTCTGTCTTAGAAAATTACTCTAGATTAGAGAAATGATTCTGGATTAGAAAAAAAATAGTCTAGATTAGATGAAATATTTTGGATTAGAGAAAATATTTCAGGTGAGAGAAATTGTTCTGGATTAGACAAAATATTCCAGATTAGTATCAATATTTCTGGATTACGGAAATTATTCAGGATTAGAAAAAAAATTCCAGATTATAGAAATTATTCTGGATTAGATTTTAAAAAAAATACTGATTAGACAAAATATTCCAGATTAGTAAAAATATTATGGGATAGACAAAATATTCCAGAGTAGAGAAATCATTCTAGATCGGACAAATTATTTCAGTTTAGACAAAATATTCTGAGTGTGACAATATTTTTCTGGATTAGACAAAATATTAAGTCAAAACCACAATTGTTTCTTCTTCTTCTTTTTTTCCCTCTATCAGCCACATTGTGCCATAAGCGTTAGCATATCGTAATGAGGGTTAGAGGGTCCATGGAGGAAGGAAAGGAAGGAGTGCGGATGGCAGGAGGAAGTAGGGGCGTGTTCCGGATTTGCATATTAATGCATATTCATAGGTTTATGAAAAGTCTTGATAATGAACTCCGGAAGCGTTTTATTCTTCTTACACTACAGCAGTTTGCCCGTGATTACAGTTTTCATTTTGTTATTTAATTTAATGACTTATTAAAGGAATATTTTTTATCCGTTTATAGTTATGTTTAACATTGTTCCTGTTCTTGCTTACGTTATAGCAGCTGTAACTATTCGTTGTCATACAACCTGTCACGTTACCAAGAAACCCCATGACCTCAAGACCCCATGACCTCAAGCGCTGACACTGGAGACTCCTTCCATAAATGTTAAATAAACGTGTCCTTACACAAAACTCGACCACAGCAACGATTGTAAGTTTTCCTTTATTAAATAACGCTTTTAATCCCTTTTTTATTTTAATTAAAGGATATACCAATCCAAGCGAAGGAGCTGTTGCTATAGAAACGATAATGTACTGGAACGAGTGCGTTAATACGAACGGTTTCTGGTCTGTAAATCAGACGAAGCTTTATGAATCGCGAGATGTCCCTGTCTGGGATGCAGTAACCATGGTTACCCAGCCGCCTAACGACAGCGACAGAGGGAAAGCAGGAGCGGAGGAGTGATTCAGGAGAATCTGCGTCTCTCTTCCTGTTGCATTTAAAAGCAGATCTGTTCAGGAAAGGAGAGAGAGAGAGAGAGAGAGAGAGAGAGAGAGAGAGAGAGAGAGAGAGAGAGAGAGAGATGGAAAGCACATTTAATCATCATAAACCAATACAGGCCGTGAGATCAGGAGAAGAAGAGTAGAGTGAAAGGGGAAGACGGATGATTTAGGGTGTAGTAACATGACACTGAGCGGTTCTCTCTCGCAGCTTCACTCGTTCGTTCCGTGTGGATGTGTGTGTGTGTGTGTGTGTGTGTGTGTGTGTGTGTGTGTGTGTGTGAGAGAGAGAGAGAGAGAGAGAGAGAGAGAGAGAGAGAGCTCGTTCCCTCACTGAGAGCCTGTAATGAGCCAACAGATCAATACACAAGCTGTGGTGAGGCAGCTGGACTAATGCACTCTAATGTAACTATCTCTCTATCTCTCTATCTATCTATCTATCTATCTATCTATCTATCTATCTATCTATCTATCTATCTATCTATCNNNNTCTATCTATCTATCTATCTATCACTCTTATTCATCCATCCTTGCAACCACCCACCCTTATTTTTGTGCCTGTGTATCCATCTACCTATTGTTCTGGTTATTTATCTCTCTGTCTGTTCTCTTAATCCATCCATCCATCCATCCATCCATCCATCCTCCCATTTATTCATTCCTGTATTTATTTATCTTTGATGTTCTGTTATTCATTAATCTGTTTGTCGAATTATTAATCTTTGTCTGGCTGTTCTTTCCATCCATCCATCCGTCCACCCATCTATCCATCTATCCCTCCATCCATGTAATTATTTGTTGTCTGTCTGTCCATCCATCCATCCATCCATCCATCCATTAATTTCTTTAATTTATGTCTGTTATCAATCCATCAATCATCCATCAATCCATCTATTTGTCCAGTTTTTTATATCCATCCATCCATCCATCTATCCTTCTATCTCTCTAGTCATTTATCTTTGTCTGTTTGTTGTCCATCCATCCATCCATTCAACCAACCATGCATTTGTCTAATTATTTATTTCTGTGTGTCTGTCTCTATCTTAGATAGATAGATAGATAGATAGATAGATAGATAGACAGACAGACAGACAGACAGACAGACAGACAGACACTGTGTGCATGTTCAGTATGGGAAGCTGTATCAGACTCGTTATTGCACAGAGTGAATGATGAACAGATTAGTCAGTGAGGGTGCAGCAGAGAGTCTGACTGGGTCCGAGTGCTGGCTGTAACAGCTGGTCGTAACAGCTGGCCGTAACAGCTGGCCACTCCTCCTGTAGCGCACTCATCTGTTAAAGGTAGTGCAGCAGGTCGCAGTGGCACTGACTGTGGGTGGAGTCCCGCACAGTAACGGCTCACATTACTCAAGTCGCGACATCGCAACCTGTCTGTGTGTTTTGTTGTTGTTGTTGTTGTTGTTGTTGTTGTTGTTGCACAATAACAACAACAGCAATGCATTCTGCTTTGTTTTTAGCGTTTGATTATGCCCTGTATTTTATGGTATGTATTTTTTATTTTACTATTTTATTTGATTTTTATTTATATATCAGTAATGAAGCCCTGTGGGGGAAAAAAAACATACTTTTATTATTATTTAATAATAATAAAACAATTTTTATTTTAGTGATCCAACGAGTCTTTGGAGTGACTCCCTACTGAGGTGGATAAAGACCACAGGCTAAGGCTGCATGTGCAGAACATCTGATCTCCTTCTCAGTGAAAGAATGAAAGGATGACATCATGCCTTTAGTGCAGCGGTATTTTTTTGCTCTCGTAAAGAGTCAAAAGCCCGACAACACCGCAGTGAGGAAATAAATCAACACGAGCCGGACATGACTGATTAGAGCTTAAGGCATGAAGTGCACAGAGCTCTGCGAGGTCAGAGCTGGGGTGGCAGGCCATGCTGGTCCAGGGGTGGCAGCCGTGATCCTGTTACCCCCCCCCCCTCCCCCCATGTGCCCACGGTGCGAATGCTCTGCCCTGCTTCACCCCGTCTCTCTAAACCCGTGGCTCGCTTGGCATTCAGAGGCGTTTGGTCACGCTGGATACAATGTTTTCCTCCACCCATTTCTTGGACTCGAACATGGGCGTGGCTAAACGTCTGTCCATTTGGAATGAAATAGGGCGGGGGCTTTGCGCATGCGCGCTGCGCTCCTTCTGTCCTTCTTGGCGCATCAGCGGAGAAAAGGAGAGCAGATATTCTTTCTTCGCCTTTAGATTTCTCGTTTGCGCCTCGGCTCGATCGTCTCTGACTTCCGACCGCACAGCAGGGCCTGTTCTCCTCTTCTTGCAAAGCGCTCGAGCCTTTTTTTTTATTTTTTTGACATCCATTTCAGCCATAACGGTTCATCCACAAGAGGGTGAAGATGTCCGGATATCAGGGCAAGAAGAACATCCCTCGCATCACCGTGAGTTCATGGCAAAAATATTTGATTTCTGTAGGGAAAAAAAAGAAAAAGGCGCTTTGCACTGCAGGACAGATGCCAGAATAAAACCTCCTCATGCACAGGAATGCATCTTCTATCACTAATATTTCGGCACCATTTCTGTCCTGATGTTTCATTGAGCAATATATATTTTTAGCAGATGAGACAGTTATTTGCAAAGCCTAGCCCATGAGCTGTGTTCGTATATTTGACGTATTATGTATTATTTATTTTTATTATTTTATCCAAATGGCGAGCTGTCACTGGAAAGGAGCTCGTGCACCGGCTGCATATGAAAATAGCACTCATTGCATTCATTTAAAAAACACAAATAAACAAATAAACCCCATGACAGGATGGTGTAAGTGATGAAAGAACACACTGCTGCAGTGTTGGTTTGCTGATCTGACCCAGACCAGCTGATGAAGCGTGTCCGATCTCCTCTCGAGCTCTTTCAGTTCTGCTCTTTGTTCAAGGCTGCGGCTGGTTTTCAGACTCCGGGTTGCCAGATTGACATTTTTACGCACGCGTCACGCGCGATTAAGGTCATGTCTCGGAATAAAGGATTCAGACCGTGATTTGAGAATGATGTGATGAAAGGTTCTGGATGATCTTGAGGGCAACTGAGGAGTGTTTTTAAGTCGGAAATACGATGGGAACGTGATGAATATCTGGCAACCCTGCGGCTGTCGCGGCGCTATGTGTTTAATGTCGCATCCGCCCATCCGCAGCCAGGGCCAGCTGGGAGCGGTACAGGGTAGGACTGTGGAACAAAAAAAAAGAGAAAAGGACAGGAAAGAGGGTCTGCTGTCCTCTGCATAGCGCACTTTTGGAGATAAAGTGCAGTGCTCTGGTTGACAGATATATTATTATGGCCCCTTTGCTGGACTCTGGGGTGGTTGCCTTGTCTTTTTGTACCTTTGTGCCTTTAAAAATGATTTAATATGCAGTAAGAGTGTAGCTCTTCATGCACCTTTTCTGTGTGAGGTCCACACCTCATGGTGCTGCCCCAGAGCAAGCGTTTGTACGCTTCTTTAGGGTTTTTGGATCCACCTTCGTGAACATGTACAGTGACGTACAGTAATGCTGTGCAACTCTGGAAACCTTTTTTATTTTATTTTTATTTTTGGGTCCTTATGTATAACGAAACAGGTGTCCCCGAGCGCTTATACTCACTCCACATAACCCCCGATCGCACCAATTTGGCTCAGCTGGTGGCCCCCTGTAGAAACATAGTAATGTTTCCTTCGGTAAAAACCACCCGAAATCTTCTCCTCCTCCTTCCTTCCTCCAGAAGAGGGACGTGAGACGGCCTCTTTGCACTATGCGTCCATTCTCGTCCTTTGTGTTACTCAGCCCAGAGCCAGCTGCCATGACTGAGCGTAGGAGCATGCGCTTTCACAGCACGGACTGGTGTCCCGAATGCCTTTCGCACAGTTTCAAAGCCGTGGGGATGTAGGGACGGCTGAAGAATGTGGAGTGGAAGAGAAAAGGCGAGAGACGGAGAGAGACAGAGAGAGAGAGAGAGAGAGAAAGGGCAAAAATAAATAAATAAATAAAAGGGAGGGGATTGATTTTGTAGCTGTGAGCCCTGTGTGTGTGTGTGTGTGTGTGTGTGTGTGTGTGTGTGTGTGTGTGTGAGTGTGTGTGAGTGCCACACCCCTGTTCCTCACGTCCATCAGTACCAGCTGCCTGCATGCTCACAGCACCGGACTCTTAACATAACCGCAGTATTTACACCGGAGTCGATACACAGGAAGTGTTTAGGAGCAAACACACAGACACACAGGATGCTGGCTATAAATTAGCACTCTTTCATTCCATCTGTCCATCCACAGCTCGACTAATAGGTTTTCTAATAGATTTGGGTCTGACGATACGACCAGAACTGGCTTCTAGAGAGCGTTCTTGCTCCAGATGTGCAGTTGAGCAATCCTTAATGAGGCTGAAACGACCTTGTGTTGTTTATCGTCTTTTCTTAAGCGGCTAATCCTTATCACTCATCACAAACACACTCACACACGACGCTGCCAAAATCAGAGAGAAACAACAGCCAGATACACAATATGTTTTTGGTAAAGTAGAGACAACGTTAATATACGTTATACTTTTTCCAGTCAAAGCAGAGAGAATTTTTTATTTTATATGTTAAAGCACATACAGCTTTTTTTTTTTTTTTTTTTTTTTTTTTTT
>CM074961.1:19519231-19535787 GCA_037577455.1 Pangasius macronema
ACTTGGCCACAAAGTCACTTCACTTCACTTCACTATAAAATGTGCTATCTGACCTGATGTGACTTTCATATTCCCCTCAGAGTTTTGGAATACCATCCTGTATATCTTTCTGTACTAACAGTCTCCGCGTTGTGTCTGTGTGTGTTCTTGCGTGACTAGTCGACCACGTGGTTCCGGAGCCCGGTATCGGCCTGATAGCGGCGTTTAATCAGTGGCATCAGTGGGCCGACAGCAAGTCGTGCTGCGATTACTCGCTCCACGTCGACATCATCGAGTGGCACAAAGGCATCCAGGAGGAAATGGAGATGCTCGTCAAGGACCATGGTACGACACGCACCTGTTTACAAACACACACATGCAGCGCAGTGTTTCTATACGCTTTCACGACTATCTTGCAAGTTGTCCAGGATGTGTTTGAGCAGGACTGAAAGGTCCGAACCAAGTGTATATGAGGTTGTAATAATACATTTGTCGCATTCTCATTCAGTCCTCTACGTACTCGTTCTACAGGTGTTAACTCTTTCCTGGTCTACCTGGCCTACAAGGACGTCTTCCAGCTGACCGACTCCCAGGTATGTCTCGCAGGAAGTTTCAGCAGCTCTCTTCCACTTGGCGTATATCACACAGCCGATATTAAAACCAGACCCGTTCGACATTATTTACATCATGTAAGCTGCGAGACACAGTGTTTCCTTTAGACGTGAAGCTTTCCAGAAGCACAGAGTGAACTCGCACCATAAGAGTAAGGAAGAAAAAAAATCGGGAAATGATCTTTAGAGACGCCGTTCTGACTCACTCATAAACAAAAGGGACTCTGGTGGTCTTCGACTGCGTTTTCCATCTGCGTGAAACATACAGCCAGAAGGTTCTGGAGCAAAATCCAGAACCCCAGAAGGTCTGTTAAGGCCAACATAAGAGAAGAAGTGTGTGTGTGTGTGTGTGTGTGTGGGTGGGTTTGGTCTTCTGCAGATCTACGAGGTGTTCAGCGTGATCCGAGACCTCGGCGCCGTTGCACAGGTCCATGCTGAGAACGGAGACATCATCGCAGAGGTAAGAGCCTGAGATTTTAAAGACCTCACGGATTGACACACACCATATGGAATAAAGCATCTGAGACTTTTAAGTTCAAACACGTCCTGTAACGGTCAGACTTTATACTGGCACGGCGAGCAAGGCATAACTCCTTTATGATATCACAGTTATTAATGCACGCGCTCGGCTCTGGACAGTTTTGCTTGTCACAGCTGTCTCGGTCCTCATTGAAGTTAAAAAAAGATGTGTGCTTAAAGAGATGGAGATTATTAGTTCAATAATTTATTTCAGTTCCTCCTTCGTTTTTTTCATTCATCTTTTTCAAGTGCTGCTTTTTTTTGGATTTTACTTCCATCTGGACCATCTGTGTCCTGGCCTGATAAAAAAATTTAGCTCAAATTATAATATTAATTTTATTCATGTTCTGACAGATGCCTCGGTAACTTAACAAAAATAAATAAATAAAAATTTTAAAAAATGTAGTAATCAAATATATTTTAAAATAAATAATTACATAAAATGTTATTAGATTTTATTTAGTTTTTTTATATATATATATATATATACATGTCCAGATAGACAGTTCAATAATTTTGCAACAGGTAGTGTCACCATTTACATGAAAATAAACAAATAAATAAAGAAATAAACTTTTTTTGTTGTATTTTATTGTATTTTATTTATTTTTTAAGAGACTGACTTTTCTAGACGCCTAGACACTATCTGAAAACGAGTACGGACATGATAGTAGGTTTTTATCAATATATTCATTTGATTTTATTTTATTTAATGAGGAAGTCTCTTGAGAGGAATGAGCAAAATCTCTTATGTAGCAGAGTCCTGGTCAAAATGGCCCCACACTTACACACACCCCATCACACACACACACACAAATACACTAAGAGAAAAAAAAACACACTAGGATATACACTGATACAATAATGTTTTATAAAGATAAAGATTTTATTAAAGAAATATAAGCCGCCTCCGTATAGGGTGTAAGACACATCCATGAGCTCACACACCACATCTTTCTTTATATTTCTGTCTCCCCATGTTCATTATTCCTGGTTACTGATTACAGGAGCAGCGTAGAATCCTGGAGTTGGGAATCACCGGGCCGGAGGGACACGTGCTGAGCCGTCCAGAGGAGGTACATCACACCGATTTGTGTTTACACTTAGACCCCTAGATCAGTATACCTAATAAACTGGCAGCTCAGTGTATGGAGGTTATTCAGGAGAATTTGAGCTGCGTGTTCGACGTGATCACGTGCAGCTACAGTTAACGTGGGATGTCGCGTCACATACTGATAAACGTCCCAAACACACACCCGCTGTTGAAGTATTGGCAATGAAACCTTCTCTTTTTAAATCTCCTGTTATAAAACAGATCATTTTGGTTGTAGGATTGTAAAATCCTCGATGCACGCACTCACGAAAATGAAATTCTGTATTAATCCGCCAGGCTTTAAACCGATGAAAGCGTTAAGCCTTTCATCTGTCCACAGAATACCTTCATCTTTGTCTGTTGTGTTGCTTAGCAACCAAAGCGTACTGTTAACAGACTTCGTTGCATAGCAGAAGAATTGTTAATAATTATTCAATTATTTATTTACAGTGATTTTATCATGGGAAAGATGGTTTTATTCCTCTTCACATCACTTCCTTACTCGAATTTCCAAACTCTCAGAGTTCCTAGTCGTAAAGTCATTAGATTCTCTTCAACCCCGACATCAATTCAAAATGGCCGCTCACAGCATCAGCAGTAAATAAAGTAGTACTTCTTTACTTTAAATGAGTTATATTGTATACATACGTGCTTATTTTAGATCAATCAACGTACAGACAGATTCACTCGTTAAATCTGTAACACTGACTATACAGTTTGCTGTTTTGAGAAGGGAACCGATTGGCTAGATTGATGCTAACGTAGCCGCTAACATAGAGGCGTCCATGTTTTACACATTTTGTAGCTCGCACGGACAGAATCCGAATTGTGACTTCTCACGTCTGAGTTCATTCGAACGTAGCATTTGTCCTCCTTGGTTTTCTCTCTTGCCCCCTTTTCATTTGCGACCTGATTGTTGAGGAGCTAAAAATGTGCTTGACGTCACTCGCAGCTTTCCTTACAAGGTCCGTGTTTTTCTTTGGAAGCCCCTCTGTGACCAAGAAAATGCCGGAGCTTCCCATAGGACTATATGTACAAATGTGCTCTGGAGACGGAGAAGGAACATCGACGTGCGTCATTTCCCCCAGCAGACTGAAGTGTCTTAAGTTTAGACGTGAGACACGGGGGTAGGAGTTAATGAAGGAATGGAAAGGAAGGAACTTACGGATAGTTGGCTAGTGTGGAAGGGTTTTGTAACTCCATTTAGGGTAAAGAGTTTTGCACGCTATACAAAGGGACTTCATGCAGAATCTGGGATGCAACAGCGCTAACACAAATCCCTTGGTGTTTAGGTGGAGGCCGAGGCGGTGAACCGCTCCATCACAGTGGCCAATCAGACCAACTGTCCTCTTTACATCACCAAGGTGATGAGCAAGAGCGCCGCTGATGTCATCGCCCAGGCCAGGAAGAAAGGTTTGGACTTCAATAACAGGGTTAGAGTGGCTTAGCTTAAAAAAAAAAAAACCTGTGTGTGACTCAAACCACATGTGAGACGGATGACATTTTTGATCAGTCATTCATAACACACAACACCACGTGACACTTTCACTTGCCTGAAAGCCATTATTTGATATTGTATAGCCGAGACTCCAGAATTAGAGCAGATGATTGCTGTATGATTACACGCTAGCGCTGTATTGATGTGACGTGATTGGTCATCGCAGGCACTGTGGTGTACGGGGAGCCAATCACGGCCAGTCTTGGCACAGACGGCTCGCACTATTGGAGCAAAAACTGGGCCAAAGCTGCAGCGTATGTGACCTCGCCACCCCTGAGTCCGGATCCCACTACGCCCGACTATCTCAACTCCCTGCTGTCATGGTGAGAGGCTTTTTTCTTTCCATACTCAGTCTCGACATGTATTTCTGCTACGTTTTTTTAGTCATAATTACAAAATAAGCATTGGCCAGTGCCAGTCTGGAACCACTGAAGAGTGAGTCTGAAAAAGGAAGAGAGTGAAGTCATGGGTGGCACTGGCTTTAGAAAGCGAACCCACCCTGTTACGGGGCAGAAAAGATCCTCTTTCTGTGCCTCTTTTCTTTTTCAGTATCTGCACACATTTAGAAGTCTTAGAATATACACTGGGAGTAACCTTTTACAGTTCTGTTTTAATCTTAATCCCTAGTCATACTGTATAAACTCATAGCTACACACTTTCCCTGTTAATCTCACTGAATGATACACGTGTGGTTTAAAATAAGTAACTGAGTAACTGAGGTTAAAACTGTTAGCTTGGGTAACACTAATGGGACAAAAACTAATCTTTTCTAACTTGTTCAGACTAGAGGTTTTTGAAATATCCTTCAGCACACTTCAGTTTTCTAAAATTACAATGGCTGGTCTTTTAAACACATATGTAAATGTTGATATGGTGATGTTTTCTGTAAGATGTTTATTTAACATTTATGGAAGGAGTCTCCAGTATCAGCTGAAAAGCTGTAACTTTTTTTTACGGCAAATTCATGACAGAGGAGTTTATGCTTTTTTTGTGGTTTCTTGGTACCATGACAAGCAGTGTTTCTTTTTTATTTTGTCTTATTAACTTCAAGAGTGAGAAAAAAAAAATGAGGCAAAATTCAGAACGGAAACCAAACTCGGCAGGGCGCTTAGTTATGGTACGGCGCAATCGACAGTCTCAGAGGAGATCACAGGTTAAGTCTCCAAGCCGTGTCATTTCTGTTCCTATAGAAATGTTGTGTTCTACGCTGCAAGTTATTAATATTATTTAAAAAAATTGGGCAGTCGGGGGCAGTCGTGGCCTAATGGTCTGAGAGTCGGACTTGTAACCCGAAGGTGAACCTGAAGGTGGTGGGTTNGGGGGAGTGAATGACCAGCGCTCTCTGCCACCCTCAATACCACCACTGAGGTGAGACCCTTGAGCAAGGCACCGATTGTGTATGCGGAAGAGCTTAGATAGCCCTAGACAGTGGTTTGAAGAAACGTAGTAGTTCCTCTTGGAGGAAGCATGCGTTAGACTTCACCCTGGCTGGTGACTGGGAATTGTCCAAGACAATGGAGAAATTAGGGAGAAAATGGGGGAAAAAAACAAGTTGGCATATTTACTGAATTTCCTCTATCTCTGCGTGTCTACAGTGGCGACCTCCAAGTGACGGGCAGCGCCCACTGCACCTTCAACACCGCGCAGAGAGCCGTGGGGAAAGACGACTTCACCCTCATCCCTGAGGGAACCAACGGCACAGAGGAGAGGATGTCCATCATCTGGGACAAATGTGTGGTGAGTGGGACATACTGAAGCTTTTTGAGCTAAAAAAAAAAAAAGTGGTAAGATGTTCTCTTGAATCTTGAATCTTTTTTTCTTTCTTTTTTTTTGAGCTCACAGCAGATTGCATGATCTTACTAAAATCAGAAAACTAGTGAGAGAAAGAGGAAGTCCACAGACCCTTCTACCTGCTCTTGGTCAAACACCGGCTGACCAGTACAAACGCAGCTAAGATCTTTAACCTGTACCCCCGTAAGGGCCGCATCGCTGTGGGATCAGACGCGGACCTGGTGCTGTGGGACCCCGACCTCACCAAGATCATCTCGGCCAAGAGCCACAATCTGGTGAGCTCAAGTGCTTGCTTTAAAAAAAAAAAAAAGAGTGGCGCGAAGAAGGCGGGGCCTGTTGTGATAAATGAATGTGAATAGAAAGTGACTACCAATGGGATGGTATTTATCTGGTTCCTATGACAAAATGCATTCTTATCTGAGATGGAGGATTACAAAGAAACTATACTGATTTTCTTTCTAACGTTATGTTATGACCAGGTCTGGGTAACAGTTAGTTAATCATTTGATGAATAAGCGCTCGCGCTGCGTTTGTTCTCCGCGGCGGTGCGGCTCTTTAGGCAGCTAAGAACACAGCAGTCACACTCGTACCTGAGAGCATCTGAGCAACGTGGTCGCAGTCCACCTCCAGATGAGATGAGACTCTAATGAGAAAGCGGTTTAACTCGGATTCTCGACTCACTGCAGGAAGTGAATCAGACATGCCGTGTGTTTTGGGTTCGTAGATGCGAGCTGAGAAACTGAGCCAAAGGACAGAGTGGTAGCGCTGCAGAAATGCCATGTGTCCTGGAGCTTTGGATCCGACGAACAAAGAGAAAAATAAACTCTGCATGTGGCACCCGAAATGTTTTATCTTAGTTATATTAAAATATTCATGTAGTTAATGAGTCACTTATTGAGCGCCGTCTCCGTGTTCTGCATGCCGCATGCAACTCTAACCCTAACCCTAACCCACGTCCCTAACCCTAACCCAACCCTAACCCTAACCCTACCCTAACCCTAACCCACGTCCCTAACCCTAACCCACTCCCTAACCCTACCCTAACCCACAACCCTAACCCTAACCTAACCCTGCCCTAACCCTAACCCACGTCCCTAACCCTAACCCACGTCCCTAACCCTAACCCAACCCTAACCCTAACCCTACCCCACGTCCCTAACCCTAACCCACGTCGCTAACCCTAACCCTAACCCTAACCTAACCCTAACTCTACCCTAACCCACGTCACTAACCCTAACCCTAACCCTAACCCACGTCACTAACCCTAACCCTAACCCTAACCCACGTCGCTAACCCTAATCCTAACCCACGTCGCTAACCCTAACCCTAACCCACGTCACTAACCCTAACTCTAACCCTAGCCCTAACCCTAACCCACGTAGCTAACCCTAACTCTAACCCACCTTGCTAACCCTAACCCTAACCCACGTCACTAACCCTAACCCCCGTTGCTAACCCTAACCCTACCCTAACCCACATCGCTAACCCTAACCCTAACCCACATCGCTAACCCTAACCCTAACCCACGTCACTAACCCTAACCCTAACCCTTATTTAGCCTTTTTCCATTGCCGTATTTCTGAGCAGTGAATGAGCAGTGCATTTTCAGTCCTGCATGCACCTCCAACCACTACTTATTTATTTATTTATTTTTGCTTTTCGGTTCAATTAAGTATACATACTCTGAAAGCAAACCAGATCGCAAAAACCAAGACTGTCGATTTTGCTCTGATGCAGACGCGGCAAATGGTGTGAAAGCAGCCTTAGAAAAAAAAAGGTTCCATGTAGTATTTTAATACCATGAAAAAAGAAATGGGGAAAACGGGGATTTTCACAATGATACAGTCCTGAGGTCCATGAAGAAAATGAGGTGTGATGAGTTTATTTTATAATGGCATCAGTTTTACAGAGTCTGTTTGCAAACTGTTGGAGTTTTATGGCATTTTTTTTAGTTTCGACTGTAAGTGATTGGTCGTGTTGTCCAGCGGAGTCTGGGTGTGGAGCTCTGACTCATGGTTCAACGCTGATGTCATGCTAAAACGCTGCCCAAGTGTTGGGTGTATTGAGTTGACTGACAACCGTCGGTATTGTCCTACACACACACACACACACACACACACACACACACACACACACAATTGGACTGAATGCATCCTGTATGCTCAGCTACAGATCACAGGCTTATATTATTGCGCTTGTTTTTAATGTTGCCGTTCCTATAGTAACAGAAACACTCCACATAATCTGTGACTACTAATAACTGATTAAAACAACATGCCTTTATGAAATGCTATTCAGTAATAAAAATGCGTAATTGTTGGAAGGAGTCTCCAGTGTCAGAGTTTTGCAACGCGCAGAGGCGAAAATGGATAAAAAGTACGTCATTATTTAGTAAATAAAAGAAAATTGTTGGCAAACTGCTGCGATGTAAGAGGAATAAATAAAGCACTACTGGACGTGCTGCTATTAGCAAATGAGCAGAGACCTAACTTGTTCCACAACGTGAAATGTAACTACAAATGGATAAAAAAAAAACTTTAGATCTATAAATATTCATGGATTTGATGATTTTTTTTCACTTTATTTTCCGTTCAGTCAGAAAGGATACCATTGCATGAGGTACAGGAAAATTGGCCACAGTGTGTGTGTGTGTGTGTGTGTGTGTGTGTGTGTGTGTGTGTGTGTGTGTAAGCACAGACTGACTTCATGCTGTTTTTACCTCAGTTGGGACTTCCCATGCTATCATTAGCTGTGTGGCAGTAATATTTAGTGCTCTGACTTCCACAACACACCCTGCTGACTTTCTTTTCCTTTCACAGAAACAAAAGCAACATAACACATCGTTAGCATTACAGTGGCTACACACTGTTAGCACTGATGTGGCTAAACACTTCAGTTAGCGCTAATGAAGGCAATGGTTTTGGAGCCATCAGTCGCTCGAAATAACAAAACCACTCGTTTTAACGTGAACACGATGTCGACGCGTTTTCTCTTCTTAACCTCACGACACATTTCTAATGTTTCCAGAATGCAAACCTTTTTAAACACCTGTTACCCGTCTCTTTCTTAACACGTATCACAAGCTAATAAAGGCGCAAAACACAGAAGAAGAAAGCTTTACCAAGGTGGATCAGATGAAAACAGAACGGTGATGACTGATGAGTATTTGTGGTACAGTAGAAGGAAAAATAAATTGGGTTGGAGTCCTGGACTGCTTTGGCTCTAGAAAACCAGAACCACTTGTTGAAAATGGAAGACAGGAGCGAAAGAGCGAAGGAGAACAGGGACAAAACGGTGAGGGGGTGGCACAGGAAAAGTCAGATACTGTAGACGTTACAGGTGGGGGATTTGATGATAAATATATGATGATTAATATACTGTGCGTGATCTTATCACGATACACAGCATCGTGAGTATCGTTAGTATGTCAGTAACACACCCCATAACACACGCGCTTGCTCACAGTAGCATGTATCATTAATGTTGTGCTAATCTTTACATTATTTCAAATTTTCCATGTGTGTGTTCCTGTCCCTGGTGTGTAGGCGGTGGAGTACAACATCTTCGAGGGCATGGAAGTGCGTGGAGCACCGCTGGTGGTCATTAGCCAGGGGAAGATCGTACTAGAGGACGGAACCCTGCACACCACTGAGGGCTCAGGACGCTTCGTGACCCGGAAACCGTTCCCTGACTACGTCTACAAGAGGATAAAAGCCCGCAGCAGGGTAAGAAACAGATTGTCTATGCTAGCCATGCTAAGTTAAGCCCAAAAAAACCCGAACTGTTTCTTTAAATATACGTTACGTCTAAAGTATCGGCATACTTTACCAAGAGATTAATTCCAAAACACAGTGGGCCTCATTTAGCATCATTTATCAATAAGGTTGCGTGTAAAAACAAAAATACTAAGTATGTTCACATGATAGCTGATATCCATTTAGCCACGCCCACAAAAGCTCAGAGAGTGGTGAAAGTGACAGAATGATGAGTAACTGTTGAAAGGCTGCCTCTTAAGCATAAGAGGCGTACGCTAAATCTTCCAGTAACGCAGCTCAGCCACTGCAGCGTGCCGGCTATCATAGACACACACCGATACCTGTCATTTTATAAGGTGCCATTACTTTTGTCCTGATGGAATGGATAGTCTTGTTTGTTTTGCATCACTTTCATATGAAGTGATTGAGTTTCACAAAATGTTCAGTAAATTGGTGTGTAATTGAAATAAGTGTTCGGTGAACTCGAGAGTCGCCTAATACGCAAAAACACACAATCTTTGCATATTAAATAATAAATTCATTCATCTCCAGAAGATGTCCGAAACTAAAATTATAGCTTTACAGCTGACAAAGTGCTGACACTGGAGACTCCTTCCAGAAAACTTCCCCATATCGATGATTACAGCAGTTCAGCAGTGCTGTGATGTACATAAGGATTTTATTTTGGATGTATATGTCCGTGTTCTGCAGCTTGCTGAGTTGAGGGGCGTTCCCCGTGGCCTGTACGACGGGCCGGTGTGTGAGGTCACCGTTACTCCCAAGGCTGTTACCCCTGCTTCTTCAACCAAAACGTCTCCAGCCAAGCAGCAAGGACAGCCTGTCAGGAACCTGCACCAGTCTGGATTCAGCCTCTCTGGTGAGTCTAGAACCTAGAACTACAATAGATCTTTACAGTTAGTCTGTACAGTGTACTTAGCTGTATTTAGGTTTCATCTAGAACCCAAAGTTTGTAGCTCTGCGAATCGTTAGAAGTTATAGCGTCTCTCTATCAGAGAGCGTAGAAACCATTCAGGAACCGAAGAACCCTTACCTGTCCAAACCACACTTGAGGAACCTTCAGAGTAGAGAAAGTCTCCAGATGCTGGAGGCACGGTATTTCATCCTACTGTATACAGGATATACTGATAGAAGAATGTGGAACCCACTGGGAGAACCCTTAAGTGTTCTATGTAGAACCACACGACAAACAGAAACTAAAACAAGTAAAGCAAAAAAGTTTACTTTTTAAGTACAACACTTTTATGAACTAATTTCTGAAAATGTTCTCCTTTTAGAAAACTGAACTCATCTAGAACCATCTGGGGAACCCTACAAGGTTCTCTTCAGAACCCTACAACAGAGGATTCCTTAACAATCGAACACTTTTAAAAACTATTCTCCAAAAGTGTCCTACTTGGAACGCTTTGAGAAAATTGAAAACCTCTAGAACCCATACAATTTCTAGGTATAACCTTACAGCAGAATGTTTCATTGATCCTGTGAGACTTGTAGGAAGCCCAGAAGCCCTTCGAATATTTAAAGAACTTTTGAAGAACCCGTTATTTCCGGGAGTACAAGATCCCTCTGGAAAAACCCTTAAAGCTAGTATGTAGAACCCATCACGAGAGTGTTTTTCTTTTGAAAAATGCTTGCAAGTAGAACTTCTTTTAGAAACTTAGAACCGTTAACCATCCAAACCTGTTCAACGAGCCCTTAAAGGAGTTTAGGATTAAAATCACTGGAACTTGACTCTAATGCAAGTCTGTGATTGTAGCTCTCTTAAGGATGGCGTTATCTCTCTGTCCCCGTTCAGAGAAGGGTCTTAGACGCAGACCCTCGGTGAAAGAACCCTTAAAGAACCGCTTTTTTATTATGGAATGACTCTTACTATGAGTCTTATTGACTTGACACTAACACAAGTTTCACGTTTGGGCTCCTAGAAAAAAAAAAAAAGCATTCTCTTGAAGCGTTCTCTGCTTTGTCCCTCTGGAAGCAAAGAGTCTCTCGCCTTAACACGGTTTCCTACAAGTCGCACTATCAGTGAATCCTTTGTTTATAAGAGTGTAGTCCAGTATAAGTCTCTACTCCGTAACCATGTCCTGGAGCTAGCTAGCGTCACGGAGGCCGGGGCCTGGAACAATAACAGGATGCGTCGATGTGATGTCGTTAGCGATATGCTCTGAAACACAATAACACAGTTCACAGTTCACGAGAGAAACACGGTCCTCCTCGCCTGACGTAGGTGTCTGCTCCCATTTTCTTGTTCGCAGGTGCCCAGGTCGACGATAACATTCCGCGTCGCAGCACTCAGCGCATCGTGGCACCCCCTGGTGGCAGGGCTAACATCACCAGCCTGGGTTAGAGCTCTCGGCTCCCTGCAGGAGATCAGGGGGTTGGGGGGTGTTTACAGGTGGAGGTGTTTCCGATACCAACGCTAGGTCCAGAGTCGAGAGACTCTCCACTCCCGAAACCCACTAACCCTCCTTTAATCTCATAGTCCCCTACTTTTACCCTGTTTCCCTTCCTTGCCCCAAACCCTAAACCCTCTCCTTGAGGAGAAATTTAGCGAAAAAGAAGTATTTGCCTCATGTGAAGATAAAAGGAAAATAATTAACACTCCATATTTGAGCACCTTGATTGTATGATTTAGCATTTTTATACTGTATTTTTACCTGTGTCATTTTATATTTTTTTTCTTTATTTAACACCTTTTTTTTTTAATCGGAGGGGTCCAGATAATAGGCTAAGCAGTTACTGTTTACCATTACAAACTTTATTTAACAAGGTGAGTGGCATGTAGAGTCCTAGCTTTGAGCACATCCAGTGGCATAAAGTCGTCTTTCTGTCATTTTAGATCGTTTTCTGTAAGCACACAAAGGGATCGTTAATATTCATTACATAATTGGCTAAATGAAGTAGTTCAAGTAAGAGCGAAAGTGTATTTCGGCCATTTTTTTTTGTTGTGGTTGTTTTTGTAGCACGCGAGAGCTAGCTGTGGCTTTTCGCCCAGAAATTGAAAAACTTTCACTTATTCATTTGGCACAAATGAACATTTGAAACATCAGGACATGTGATCGGGATAAATCAAATCCATACGAGGAAGCAGCTTCAGTGCTTCAGAGTTCGGTGTGCGATTGGTGGTTGATGAACTGTGCACTGTTTAGTCATGCTAAAGGTGAGGTATTTGGAAATTTTGGCGCCCCGTGTGAGGACGTTTCTGGCTTGTCGTGATGTGATTACTGCACATTGTTGCCATATGGCAACAATTTACAAACTACCCTCCTAATTTTTTTCAATTCAAGTAATTAAAATTCAAGTAATAAAAATTAAATAAATAATTCATGCAGTAGAGGGTTAAGGGTCAGGAACGCAAATCAGGACGATGCTGATGCGAACTTAAGGAATCACAGAGACGAACGTCCGAGTTTGTAAAGGTTTGCGTTGTTGCGGTTGTTTTCTATTCGTGTAAAATGTGGATTTATTGGCATCGTAACTTCTGCCGTTCCTGTAAAGTGAGATTTCGGGGCCAAATCTGTCATCTTGGCTTATTATAATTGTGCTTTCGTGTGTTTTTTTGTTTTTTTCTTTAATTCCGCCATGGCATTCTGTGTTAATGAACGTGATGATCTGGATATTTACATCGACGGAAATGAAAATGTAACATCTTATGATTTAGACTAACCTTAACACTTAGCTTTATGCCTGTGCCTAAAGTAACAGAAGTGTACTGATCATTTTAAGCTTTTTTTTTTTAAATAATTTTATTAAAGTTGCTGAAAAAAAAAAAAGAAGGCTATAGACGTAGAATAGCCAAAGTAAACCGATGCAAAGGTGCCAGATTTTTCTTCTCAACCCCTTTTCCACAAGGGTCTTGTTCGAGATTCTGTGTCGCAGTCGCAGTCGCAGTCGCAGTCGCAGTGCCATTACAGGGGTGTCAGTGTCGATGTTAGTGATGTAGAGCAAATGGACGATCATTTACAAAATAAGGGACTTTCGCCACACTGAAATACGCATCAGCTGACCGGGTTTTCAATAAAAAAAAAGAAAAAAAAAAAAAAGAAAAAAAAGGAGTTGCTGAAGGGTTGAGCCATTTTTTTGTTCTAGCATGGATTCCGAGCACATGGACCATGCACGATGCGTACCGTAGTTGTAGTGTTGTGAAAAAGTGTCACGCTGGATCGAGTGTATCTTTGTGTAACTCTCTCAACTTTTTTTTTTTCTCTCTCTCTTTTTTTTAAACACATCTGTTCTGTTTTTCTCTCATCTGCAAAAATCTTGGCTCCTCTGTCGCTCACCTTTTCCTCCCCATGACTACATAAACACACACACACACACACACACACACACACACACACACACGCATAGAGATTTGTCTGTTTTATTACGCCGCCTTCCCAGGAGGGTGAGTCGAATGCTCTTGGCTGCCAGGTCCTCAAGCTGTTTTAACTCTATAAGGAATTTGGAATAAGATTGCGAGAGACGTAGCGCTGACAGTCCGGAGTGAAGTAAGCGAGGGGATTTCCGAATGGAAGTTAGCGGAGGATTAGAGGAGCATGTTAGCCGAGGTTTTTACCTCGGTGCTGAACGTGGAAAAAGTGTACGGTCCAAACAACATTTTTGCAGCGTGAGGTCCTCTTTTCTTTGTGGATGAAATGGCTTCGGAGGCTTTACTGGGATCTCGCCAACATTTTTTTCCTTTAGCAGTATCTTTTTTTTTTTTTTTTTTTCATTTCCTTTATCAGTCCTCATATTTCATTTAACTAATGATGTCTGTTTTCCTCTGTGACTTCCCTCCTTCCTGCATTCATGTGTTATCCGGCGTTACTATGACTACGGCTCAGTGTTTGTCATGGCAACGCACTCTGATACGTCGGAAGTTGCCCGTAGCAACCCTTCCAGACACGGTGCTATAAAAACAACATTGACTCATTTGGACCGTCGTCTTTTTTTTTTTTTTTTTTTTTTTTTTTTCCATGCTGTAAGATAAAACACATGTTTGTTTCTGTCTCTGTTCAACTGGAAATGGTTCAACATGTCGTCATGCATTACGCTTTCTCATCTTCGGTGACATGATGTTCTCCACTTGTCTGGGGGTTGCATGTTCTCGAAGGTTCTGTGTGTGGTGCAGATCCAGAGATGGATAGATCTATACAACACCACACTCCCCAAAAAAAAAAAAAAGAAAAAAGAAAAAAAAAGGATGAACCCACAGAGCCGCTGGTGTCTGCATGCATGTGCATTAAGCTGATATTAAAAAAGACATGCCTTAAGCTTCAGGCTTTGCCTCCTCACATCATCATCATCATCTAGTATAGCTTTTAACATTCATAGCACACACACACACACACACACACACACATATACTTAACGTACCTCATTCTGTAAACCTGTATGTTTTATATGCCTCTAGTATGTGATGTAAGTGAAACGCTGTTTGCTGACTGGGGCTGAGGGACGTTTCAGCCTGAGTTTGCTATGCTGTTAGAATCCTTCCTCTATCTTCACTCGCCCCCTTTTTTTCCCCTCCAAACCCCGCTGTTGGCTGGTCGATCGTGTCTGTGGGGTTTGAGGATGTTCGCTCGCGCTGAAAAGTGTGTAATGGATGGTGATGTAAAAAAAAAAAAATGGTGGTTTGACAAAAATAAAAAAGGTAAAAAAAAAAAAAGGTTGTGGTTCTGTCTCTTGATGGTGTTGTATTGTGTATGTATTGTGTTGTATTGTGTATGTAGTGTGTTGTATTGTGTATGTATTGTGTATGTATTGCGATATCTTTTAACACAGTGGAAGCTCAGCTATTGGGAAGGTTGTCTGGAAGGTTGTGAGTTCAAATCCCAGCACCACCAAGCTGCCTCGGTTGGGTCCTGAGCCCTTCACTGCTCAGCTGTATCCCGTCTCAGTTGGAAGGTGCTTTGGATTAAAATATCAGCCAAATGAAGTAAATGTAAAATGGGAAGTGACGACAAACAGGAATGTTTTAGCAGATAGAAAAAACAAACAAAAAAACAAAACAATCTGACCACAAAAATCTCAGTGTATGTAGGTAGACATGATAATTTTTCCCCAAAACGTTCGTGTGATGCTACGTAATAATTAGCGCCTCGTCCAATGTTTAACTGACCAAACAGATCGCAGTCCCGCCCACTTGGTTTCTATCGGCTTCTCACGCTTGAGCTCGCAGGTCAGTTCACGGCGGTAAAGTCGATACGAAGCGAAAGGTGCCACGTCCCACGTCCTTTCCCCTTCAGTGAATTGGCTTTTCTGTCACTGATTTTAGGCTGCTTTAGCTGAAAAACGCAGAAAGAATTAGATTTCGTCTCCCATATCGCTGTAAAATGGGTCAAAAATCATTTAAAAAAATGCAACGGCTAAACCGTAAATGCTGGCACCCCTGGATTACGTCATACATCTCCTTATATTCATTCATTCACAAGACAACTATCTTTTTTTTTTTGTCACGTGCCATCTTGTGATTGGTCAAGAGGTAAATAAAATAAAAATAAAACTGTGAACGCATCCTTCCAGGTGAGCCACAATCCAATCATGCCTCATTTTTTACGGTTCCAGGTTTTCTTTAGACCGATGCTTTTTCAATCCTGGGATTTGAACACACAACCTTTTCATCATTACTGTAAAATACCAACCAGAACTAATTGTTAATGTTGTCAGGTAAGAAAGAAATCTAAATTTCAGAGCCATCTCAATAGGCTGGCCAAGCTTAGTTTACTGCCGTGATCCCTGTTCATCCGTATAATAAAATGAATTACAGATTGCTTGTTTAAACAGCAATAGACAAAGATTAATTGCGTGCAAATGTTTTGGCACAGCGAGACACACCACCTGCCCTTGCTCATGCAAGGAAAACACTGAAGTTGCTGTTGATGAGGGGAAAATATCCGTTTAATCAGAAACAGCTTCAAGCTCTGAATAATAACATGCAGAATTAATTAAACAAAAAATACTGACATAAGAGCAATCGCTAATAGCATCATTTATTTCAAAGTGCTTTCAAAAATACACTTGAATAATTAATTGCTCAGTATGACCATAACATCAAAATACAGTAGAGACAGAAAGATGATGATGGACCACTAGGTGGCTCTGTATACCTCCGTAGAGCTTTTCCCCCTTTTTCTATCCTTCAGTGCTCAGAAAGCCATTTAGTCTGATCACATCCAAAAACCTGAGTCTGCTATCAAGAACTGATATTCCACCTGTTATCAATAAAAAATAATAATAGTAAAGATAACACCGATCTGATATCCAAAACAAGACAACACGACAGGGGTATAAACAATTGCGTGGCCACTGGT
>CM074961.1:19556982-19569472 GCA_037577455.1 Pangasius macronema
GATAGGTGGAGAGTGATGATTCGCTGTGGAGACCCCTGAAGGGAAAAGCCCAAAGAAGAAGAAGAAGAAGAAGTTTTGCCAACATGGTCTCACTGTTGGAAATTTGTAACAAACTCATTTTCACTTATTTCTTCGTTCATGTGAAATCGAACAAAGTGCAGCCACCTTGCCTTCATTTTGTTGAATTCCTACAAATTTCTCATGAGATCACTTCGGTTTGCTCAGCAAACCTGAGATTTCCAAACTTTTGATCGCTAGCTAATGATCCAAAAGCTAATAACCTAAAAACAAGCTGCTTTTGCTAACTCAGTCTCAGTAACAACTCTAACTCAGTCGACTTGAACGGAATTGAAAATTCGATTTGCCTGAACAGTTAGAGGTGTGTAACGTTCTGACATCTTCATTCATATGAAATCAAAATTCCAACCACTGCGATTTTCATAAAAAATTATATATTATTATTATTATTTTTAGAAAAACCTGGTTTTGCTAACTTTGCAAATTTGTAACAAAACTCAAATGACTTGAATTGAGTTGAGATTCAAACTCAGTTTGCATGAGAAGTAACAAAGGCTCGCGTTAAGCGCGGGATTAGTGTTTGGTACTATTTTTAGGACTGCCTTGACATAAAATTAAACTCATTCATATTAGTAGAAAGCTTCTCGTGAGATTAGGTTTTGGTTTCTGGCTTCTAATTGACTTAACAGAGCCGAACCTGTTTGTGAGAACAAAAAGTCCACAGGTCACATCACTGTCATAAACTCAACACACCTTGTTACACACACAATCAGAGCTCAGTCATTTCCTCGTTTCAGTTCCTAAGACTTACAGCCATCTGTACAGGTTTGAGGAATGACTTACAGAGTGACGAGGTGACAAATCTCACAGACACGCACACACACACACACACACACACACACACGGTATGGAGATCAGGGTGTGATCTTGGCGCTAGAGGCAGATTTGTTTGCACTTCCCTCCCCTCCATTAGTACAGTTTGCATGTGGTGGAAGACAGCCTCGCTGTGTCCACGTATAAGAAGATTCCTTCTTCACAAGTCTGCGCTTTCACACCTTCTAGTCCTTTTCTTGAGTCTGAATCAGACGAAATCTGATACTTATGGCTTTGTTTGCTATTTGTTTTGGTTGCGCAGAATACCCAGCATGCTTGATTCACTTCCTGTAGATCGAGACCAAGTCAGTCAGATTCTCTCGGATGTGAGAGTGATTTTCTCACCCACCTAGGGTAGTGGTGGCTCACCGGTTAAGGCTCTGGGTTACTGAGCAGAAGGTTGGGGATTCAAGCCCCTGCACCACCAAGCTGCCTCTGTTGGGCCCTTGAGAAAGGCCCTTAACCCTCTCCGCTCCAGGGGCACTGCATCATGGCTTACCCTGCGCTCTGACCCCAGCTTCCTAACAAGTTGAGACATGTGAAGAAAAGGATTTCACTGTGCAGTAATGTGTATGTGACAGTCGTGGCCTAATGGTCTGAGAGTCGGACTTNATCCCCCAACTGCTCCCCGGGCGCCGCAGCTAAAATGGCTGCCCACTGCTCCAGGTGTGTGTTCACGGGTGTGTGTGGGTGGATGGGTTAAATGCAGAACACAAATTCCGAGTATGGGTCACCACACTTGGCCACAAGTCACTTCACTTCACAAATAAAGGCTTCTTCTTCTCCGAGGTGGAGAACACACCATGGTTCTGTTCAAACCGACTCAGACTCAAACCTTTCCAATTATTGATTCAGACCTTCTAATCTCTTCTACAGAGAGCAACTGATGAATCCACTAATCTCCGTTATGAGACTTTTCTAGCCGTTTCTTGTTTCTTCTGTCCATCTGCCTGTAGCATCTGTTTGGGTCAGGAAAGGCCAAACGGAACTGGCACAGTAAACGGGTTAGCCTTTCGCGCCCCGGCAAATCAATGCTCTGCCCACCATTATTAAATCTGAGAACCCAGATCATGAACCCAGTTGGACATTAAATACCAGCCGTCTGTTTCCTCCTTTCAGCACACAAATACAGTTAGTGGTTAGCGCTTGCTCTCTCAGCACGTGTTAGCGTCTGTGTTTACGGGTAAACGCAGGACCAGCGGGTTGCCATGGAGAGCACGGCTTCAGGGGGATAAAGTAAAGCAAGCTCACGTTTGCTTTGTTTTTTCTTGCCTACGGGTCTTTCAAGTAGCCCTTGTATTTAACCGTTGTTTATGGCCTTATTGCTTTAAGACCCCACCCCCTCATTTTCAAGGAGATTTTACTGATTAGAGTCTGGACTAGGGTTCTGAGGTCAAAAGTACCAGAGTAATAAAAAATGTCTTACTTTTTTTTTTTTAAACAGCATATAATCATTTATCACAGTTTTCGAAATATTATTGCAATATACTGCATCTAAAAGAAAACTATGATCACTAATATTAGTACTGGGTGATTCCAGAATGGTGGATTTTAACTTTTTTGTTTTTTTCCCTTTTATTTATACATTGAATCTAAGAAAACATGTTTAAGGATTTCCAAAAATGTGTTAATCTATCTCCGGCAACAATATCTCATTCAAGGAAATGATTAGCTACATGTCCAAATGAGTGATACAGTAAATAAGTTCTGTTTTATCTTAATGACAAAGTCGTTATAAAACGTACAAAATGTTTAAAACGTTCAAAAATGTTATTTCAGTGAACTGAATTATAGGATCGCCATTTCACAGAAGGATAGATTTTTAAATTGGTGCAAAACAACGACCTTTAGAGGACCTCTAGCCCTAATCTGAGACTTAATCTAAATACCACAGACACTCTCCCAAAATGACTGACCCCTAAGCCCCGCCCACACTTCATTACTGTTACGACCTAGTTCAGACTTTTGAAAAATGGAGGCCAGAGTTAAGAAATTAAACTGTTACCACATGGTAGATGTTGTATTTGTCAGATTTGGGGATCTGGAAAGGTTTGAAGTAGAATCCAAAGACAAACAGATATTCAATACATAAATAATGTTCCAGACAAACAACAACACCAACAACTCGGCTTGAGATAGCTAACCTAGCTACCTCATGCCTACATGGTAGAAGTGCTGTTAATGTAATAAAGTCAGTTTTTTTTTTTTACAATGGCTAACTTTATGTTAGGCTCATACATCTAAAAATGTCCATCCATGGACTATTTGCTGTGCACTCCACATTTAGCTGGTTACTTTCTTATTGGCTAGGCTCCACCCATGGGCGTAGCCAGATCCTTTACTATGGGTTCGATCCAATCACTTTATTGGGGAATTAAGTCATTCGGGCAAAATAATGATCTGCGTCCATAACAAATGGCGTATAACAAATGCGACAATTGCTTGCTGTATAACAAACTACAAAAAAGTCATAGCTAACATAACATCATGCTATATTTGATAAAGTACACTAGCATTATGTATTTATATTCATTATGTTATGCCTCCAAATAACGAATATTGTTAATGTAAAAAAGTTCGACTAGTGTTTGGCGGCTCATCTGTTTGTCTGTTGGTTGTTTCAGTGGCGTGAGAGAATACTTCTCTTCCACGTTAGCTAGCTGAACTAGCTTGTTCCTGCATGCCATCACGCTTGTTGACAGTCGTGTGATGGAATAGTCTTTCAGATTTCCCAGAGATGTTGTAGAGGAAGTTTTGTTATTATTTAAACCAGCCTATCACAGTGAGAGCTACTAAGGGAGAGTTACTCAGTTTTGCATCGCATGACTCTCACAACCACACTGACTAATGTTATATAAAGGTACAATGAAACGCACAATATCTCAGACAGGCGTATTGTGACGTTTATCACAATATTGACGTTATATGGTCATGATGCCCCGCCCTGTTGGGACATACAATGGAAAGCAAAGCCGAAAAAAAAAAAACAGCTTTGTGACTGAATGCTAATGTTCCTTATATGGAAATGGAATCGCACCAAACGGTGGAGGTGAGATTTCACACACTTTTTTTTTTTTCCAGGGATGGAGACATGCCTCAGATTTTCAAAAAAAAAAAAAAAAAACAGATTTAAAAGAGGATTAAAGTCAACTTCAAATCAATTTAGCAGAGAATTCATGTGGGTTTATGTTATGAAGCTCTTTTCATGAAAGCTCACAATAGTGTGTAAACATACATGTAGAGAGAAACCGTGATGATACATAGCCTCTCATACACACACACACCCACACACACACACACACACACACACACACACACACACACACACACACACACTACAACCTTTGTTCCTGAAAGCTGTTAGGTAGCTTTTGGCTTTCGCTTGATCTTCAGCAGCACACAGCCATCAAACAGAGACTGTTTGCTTTCAGGACTTTGGCCTTAAATAGTGCTATAAACTCCATGCATCAACGAGTCAGTAACTTCAGCAGAGCTTCCAGATATGGTGGCGTGCAAAAGTTTGTATCCCCCATAGATTTGGAATGGAAAATGTACCTGTAAACTAAAATAGCAAAAAAAAAAAAAAAGGACAAAATGAACAGAAATAATTTGTGGGCCTCCAGATGATTAGAATCATACTTATACCACATTATACCTCAGTGCTGCTGAACTCTGATTGGTCAGAAGGTGTTGATTAGTTTTCTGTGACAGCAGCTCTGACAGTAGTTTACAAATCACAGGTTTATATTAATGTGCTTGTTCTAATACGTTATCGTTTCTATAGCAACGGCTCATCCACAGGGATTTGTACGGCGGGCGATCCACATTAACGATTAGAAAACGTGTAATTGTTGACATGGTGAAGTTTTATGTAAGGAGATGTTTATGTAACCACTGTGGAAGGAGTCTCCAGTCCCAGCGTGCTCTAACAGTCAGAGGTGAAGATGTGACTTAAAGTTTTCAGGACATCTTCAAGAGAAAGTAAGGGAATGAGAATGAGAATAGGAGCTAACTTCTTTCATGGTCGTTCCACAACATGAAATATAACTATAACTGGATAAAAAGTATGACGTATCATTCTTTAATAAATAAAAAAAATATTAGCATTGTCAAATTGCTGGGGTATAAGAGGAATATGATTTGGTAGATAGGATGATAGGATATGATAGGATGATTTTCCTATAGCAGCATGACACAGAGCTTTTTATTCCTTACTCTGTGGAATAAATAACATTATGTTTTTTATTAGATTTTCTTTATTTCTTTTTTCCCCCCCACATATTACATACATGAGCTCATTCTTCTTCAAACGCTCACTGAGAGATCTGAGATTTTGCATTAAGCAAAACAGCAAACTAACCAAACCCTAAAACAAAATGGCGGCCTGCACATGAGCAGAAAACATTGCAGGGGATGATATGAATGGATTTCTGACTCGACTCAGCAGAATAACGAGTAAACTGGTGTCACTGTCCCGCAGCTGGACATGACGTGGACACGACAGAGTGTTTATACTGAAAAGAGCGACGCTAGATTCATGTCAGGTGCATTGAGTTACATCATCGCGTCTCACCTGCAGCTCATTTGAATTGCTGTGAAATGGAAATGAGGCCAGGATTGGAGTCAGTCATTGGTCACATGATCACAGTCTTTTCATCAGGCCATCTAAATGTCATGCTACTGTATTTTCAACACTTACACAACATACGGAAGTAAATCATTTAAGCATGGACGCTTCATTTAACTATGGGTTTTGCGTAACCAGCAGGCACTTCGGGGGAAACAAAGCAGTCGCTCTTCAGTTTTAATTAAAATTAATTCTTATTAATTACTGTATGTAGGATATAGAAGGATAACCTTAAAAATTAGGAATTGTAGTCCACACTCATCACTGTGCACAGGATCTGGGTGTAGAGGTGTGGATTTGGATACAACAGCATGTTATGAAAGCTATTATGCATTTCAGTATTTGCGTAGCCAAGTCATTTATTTCAGGAACCAACAAAACATACGCACCAGAACATGTTTAAAATGGTGATAATTACGCCTGAACTTGACCACTTTCTCCCTGTTTGACTCTGTTTCTGAAATAGTTTGCATTGCTGCTGTAATTGTGAACACGAGTCCTGGACATGCATCAGTCTGATCACGTGTTGTTTACTCTTCCCCGTGCAGCTAATCAACCAAACGCAATTAGTAAACAACGCCGAGTGGACAATCCAGCTATTCTGACCGGCTAATCCGTTTAGCTGCATAGCAAACCGCTCTACACGTCCGACAGAGTTTTAACTTATAGCATAAAGCATGTAAAGAGAATCACAGGTTTATTTTAATGCGCTTATTCTACTGTTGATATGGTGCTGTTTTTTTTGTAAAGAGACATTTAACAGTTATGGAAGGAGTCTCCAGTGTCAGGGGTTCGTAACAGTCAGAGGTAAAGCTGTAACTGTTCTTCAGGACAGAGGAGTTTACTCTAACTTACACTAACTGGTTTTGTAGATGTTCTACCACTTTAAAATGTAACTATAAATGGAAAAATAGTATAACAGATGGCAAATTGCTGTGGTATAAAAAGAATAAAGCATATAATCTGATGATTAAGGCTATTTAAAAACAGTCTGTAGTAGAGGATTAAGATTTTCTGACCTGGTTTGAATAATTTCCACAGTTAAATCTGAGACAAAACGAATCTTACTGACTTTTCTGGTGATTCCGGATCATTCCTTGTTGAATAATATTTGATCTGATTGATCTTTCCCTCAGTTACGGAGATGTCTGAGTGCGTTTGAACGTCTGCCATGGCACTGAAGGAGCTTCCTGTACCTGGAGTTATAATTACTGCTGCTGCTGCTGCTGTGGTGCTCTGCGTCTTTGGTGAGTAAGGATAAAGATAGCTGAAGGATAAAGCTGTATAATAAAAATAAACGTGGATTTAATTAATGTGTTATAATTAGACAAGTAGACACAAGTAGTGTGTGTTATTATGTGTTAGGTGGAGTCGGAGGTGAGCGGGCCACACTGCGGGTGAAACAGGGAGGTTCGGCGCTGCTGAATTGCCCCCTCAGTCCTCCTGCAGAAGTTTCCTCGGCTCCGCTGCACGTAGTCGAGTGGGTCCGTCGGGATTACGACATTCCCATCCTCATCAAGTTCGGAGCACATGCACCACGCGTGCACCCCAGATATGAAGGTGAGCTTTTCAGAATTGACTAGCATGGCTAGCATAGCATTTGTCTTTGATAGAACGTGTGCTTGTGTGGAAATGTGTGCAGCAGGTAGCAGGTAGCATGTTTTTTTGGGCTAGCTTAAAATGGCTGCCACGATCTTGTTTTAAAACAAATAGTCGGAATTAATTAATAGTCTAATCCATTTCTGCAAACACTGACTACGGCAAACGCAGGGGGAGTGTGAGATGAAAGGATGGAAACGGTGATTATGGAGTGGATGAAGTCTGTACCAGGCGAAGATAAAAGGGCATTGTGCATAATGTGAAATGCGCGCGCACCACGGTGAACTTCGTTCCTGCGCAAAGTTTGGGATAAAAATGTGATTTTTATGTGAATTCCAAGACTTTTTGAAATGTACTTGGGCTGGTAATATTGCGGAGATCTGGCAGTGCTGTACAGAAGATATGACTTTGGTCGTTTGGATACTGTGTTGGTGAGGTCGAGTGGTGTCTTCAGTATTACGCACTCTGTCCCATATCTAGGACTCTAATTTGTGTGCATTACTGAAGACACCACTCCAAAGTTCATACTTTCCATAAGTTTGTGCCCCAATGATATACACTAATTTCTGAAGGATTTAGTTCAGAAATGTGAACGACCAAAGTCTTACTATCTGAGTGGATAATATACAGTGATCTGTAGTTTGTTTTTGATTTTATCTTTTGTCTAAGCCACTGAGGGTCAAGAATGCTATGTAACATAATACCCCCAGCTACGAGGCTAATTGTAGACCTAAATGGGTTTTAGTGCTTTGGCAAAATCTCACAAAGCCAAAACTTGCATACAAAGTAAATTCCTGAATGGAATAATGAATGAGAGCTTAGATTAGCTACTGAACTTAAATAAATAGCCTGATCTAGCTAGCTAATAAAGTTAAGGTTTGTAGAGATAATTAGCAAGATAGCTAAAGTTTTTTTTTGTGTGTGTGTAATAATTGATAAGATGAACTTAATCCAAAATCATTTACCCTTGGTACTATTAAAGCAATTAACTCAAATTGAATAAATAGCCTAGCCTAGTCTAGCTAGCTAAGAAAGTGAATGTTTGTAGAGATAATTAGCAAGATATCTTAGCTAAAATTCCTTTGCGTAATAGTTGATAACATGAACACAGTTCAGTTACCCTTTTAATATTAAAGCAATCAATTTAATTTAATAAATAGCCTAGCCTAGGTAGCTAGCATAGTTAGATAATGGTTGTGGAGATAATTACCAAGATGGCTAAAGATTATTTAAGATCATGAATACTTACAAAGGCTGAAATGTACCATTTTAGACATTAAAGCAGTTAACAGAACTTAAATAAATACGCTCATGTAGCTAGCTAAGAAAGGTAGATAATGTTTGTAGGAATAATTAGCGAGGTATATTAGCTAAAATTTCTTTGTGTAGCAATTAATACTATGTACACAAGCTGAAATTAGCTACCCTCGTGAAGATTAAAGCAAGATAGCTAAAGATCCTTCCAGGGCAAAGGTTTTCTTTGTAGACATTAAAGCAATTAACAGAACTTATATAAATACCCTAATCTAGCTAGCTAATAAAGCTAGATAAGTTTATAGAGATAATTAGAGAGATATCGTACCTAAAGGTTCTTTGTGTAATGATTAATACTGTGTACACAAGCTGAACTAAGTTACCCTCGGGAAGATTTAAATGAAATTAAACTTTTAAATAACTTTTATTGGTGGTTTGCATATAAAAAGTCTCTGTGAACTGTGAATTAGCTCTAAGCAAGCCTCATTGTTATGACTTATAGCTGCTCCTATAGCTGTTTTGCTAATCCCTACACCTTGTCGTCGTGTCAGTCCTGAGTCGCTGTAACTGTACTCTTCCGTGTCCGACGGGACGGTCTCGCTTTTCCTCCATCTCATTACATCACTCTGCATTGTGTGCTCCGAGGCTGCTGCACAAAGAGTGTGTATGAATAGGATACCCGAATCAATAGGCTGCGAGCGGAGCTTGTCCTTAAAAAGGCACACAATGGCGCTAATGTGGAGGAGACCAATGGCCGCCGTGGTTACATGTGAGGCTGCAGGGTTTATAGTGCCATCGTGCCCCCTACCCAACTGGGGGGTTCGACCCTACGACCTTTCATTAGCTGAAAGAAAAATTTCATTAGCCGGCAGTGTAGCCGTGGGACGGTCTGCATCTGTCCATCGCTCTGTTTCCAGGACGATTCAGGAAGGAATGTCTGTAGGAGGTTTAATGCTAACATCGCTAATAGTCAACGGAGCCAGCATGCTCGTTTGTACAATGACACTATTAGAGATTGTTAGCATGGTTTATGTGTCACTGATGTTCGCTTGCTGTTCAAAACCCGCAGCCTTCCAATAGGAAGTGTCGGTGCTAAATCAAGATTAAATTGTCTAGCTCTCATCCAGTTAAAGTGCACATGGTTTAAACAATGCTTCCTGTAATCTAAGATGGCCTAAATTCCTTTCTATTACAGCATGGTTGAACTCAGAAGGTGTGGATTCACTTTCTATAGCCGCACATACGACTGAGAGCTTTATATTAATGCAGGTTTATTGAACATTTGTTGTTTTATAAGAGGAGATACTGAGTGGTTTATTCCTCACTAAAGTACTGTGTGCTTTGCAGAAAAAGTTTAGATTGTCTTGCAAAGTTGCGACAGTTGCGATTTTTTAGAAGTGCCGACGATAGTCACGAGCATAAAGAAGCACGCGGAAAATGTCCTATTCGAAACCTGCGAACTCTCCTCACCATGGGAAAGAGGCCTGGATGGAAATTTACACTCGATAGTGTATTATTAACATTCCCTAACAAGGAAACTAAACACTTTCCTGATATAAAACAGGAGCAGAACAAAGATGTCTGGAAGGATTTAGGATTTGGCGTCTCCTCTAACACCGAGCTCACATTCTGTTTGAGCAACAACAAAAGATTTTCGAGGGACTTTTCGCTCAGGTGGAGATCACTGCTAGCTTCCAGGAGGGTGGGACGAGGAGGAGGAGGAGAAGCGCGGTGTCATTTACAAGCCCTCGGGTTATAAACCTCGTCTCAGGTGGTCTAGTGTTGCGCGTTGTAGTGTATCAGTGTTACTCCAGAACTCGTAGGTTATGAGAGTAGAGTCCTTCGGGCTAAAACGGTCAAAATGCGACCGGTTTCACGGTATATCAGGATGTATAACAGCAGTTATGTGCACAATGCTGAACGGAGTCCGAGCTGTAACGCACGTCACAGGTTTACATTAATGCGCTGGGTCTAACGCGCTATCGTTTCTATAGCAACAGCTCATTCGCAGGGGCGTGTACGACTAGCGCTTCGCGTTTTTAAACGGATTAAAAAAATGTCTGTAATCTGTGACAAGGTGAAGTTTCACGCAAGGATACGTTTAAGTACCGCGTTTGGAAGGAGTCTCCAGTGTCAGCGCTTTGTAACGGTCAGTGAGTTTTCAGGACGCAGGAGTTTACGCTTTCTCAGAAACATGACATTTTTAAGAAACGTTTCTTATTAACTACGAAAGAGAGAAAGGAAAGAGAGGCTGCTGAAGGAGCGAGTGTTTATAGCTGCTGTAACATAAGCGAGAGCAGGAACAGGCTTGTTTCACAGGCTTGTTTCAAGTCCTTACGTATTTCAGAGTCTTCATTCTCAGAGTGGATGATCATACCGGAATGTTGTCACATCAACACTAAATAAAATCATAACCTTCATAAACGGTCATGCTGTAAGCTACCGAAGCTGCCAGGTCACCTTTATTACTCATCCGATGAAGTCACCAAAACAGGAAATGATGTTTTTACTGAAAAGTGGCTGCAAGTGTGTTTAGTATACAGAGGAGATAGATGCGGGTGTTACAGGGTGTTACTGGTAGCCGGCGTGCAGAGAAGAGACTGGTGTCTGATGTCGCAGTTCACCGTAATCGCCACTAGGGGAATGTAACAGTGCTGGCCTTCTCCGTGTTCCACGGCTGAAACTGAAACATGTCGCTGAAACACTGGGGATTTTTTGTTGTTGTTTTTGTGCACCGAAGATCTGGAGCACATTCGCAGTAAACCTTTAATTAGCATCTCTTCTGTGCCTTGTGCTAGCACACACTCTTTTATGATACACGTAGGTGTGTGTTTGTAATCTTTCTTTCTTTCTTTCTTTCTTTCTTTCTTTCTTTCTTTCTTTCTTTCTTTCTTTCTCTCTTTCTCTCTTTCTTTCTTTCTCCTTTATTTCCTTCCTTCCTTTCTTTTCTTTAGTTTCCTTTTCCTCCTTTCTTCCTTCCTTCTTTCATTTTATTTCCTACATAACCTTTCTTTCTTTCTTTCTTTCTTTCTTTCTTTCTTTCTTTCTCCTACCTTACCCTCTCACCTTTCTTCCTTCCTTCTTCTTTAGTTTCCTTTTCCTCCTTTCTTCCTTCCTTCTTTCATTTTATTTCCTACATAACTTTTCTTTCTTTCTTTCTTTCTTTCTTTCTTTCTTTCTTTCTTTCTTTCTTTCTTTCTTTCTTTGTCTCCCCCCTTTTTCCTTCCTTGCTTCTTGTATTTTCTTTCCTGCATTACTATCATTACTGTTACTATTTTATACTAATGTTTGTTTCTTTCTCTGTTTTTTTTTAACTCCACACTATAAATATAAAGCACTTTGAGCTGCATTTTAAATGTACAGATAGTGCTATATCTATTCATAAGTTGGTTATGCGTGTGTGTGTGTGTGTGTGTGTGTGTGTGTGTGTGTGTGTTATTTCTTGTCCACGCTGGTTCTCTTGGCTTGCCTGAACAATGGAAAGCCCACATTGTTGGTGTGAGTATACTCTAACAGTGCCGCTGTGGTCATTGTGCCCGAGGCTTAAGAAACTCCCCGCGTGTGTTTCCCACCCAACCCCCACGTCTGGCCCGACCGAAGCCCTGCGTCACATCTCGCTCTCTTTTCACAGCCTGCCACTGGAGCTTCCACTCTTTTAACGTGCCATGATTCAAATTTCAAATGAAAACACGGCCTTTAAACAGAACAATGGCAGCAGAGCCGATGGATAACGTGGCGCAGATCGAAACTCTACCTGCTCTCTCCCGAGCTGAAACCCGAGAGCGTGTGCACGGGAAGAGAGAGAGAAGAGAGAGAGAAGAGAGAGAGAAGAGCTGGTGGATTCCCCGTTTCAGACCCCCGGGCCGTGTGACAGACGTTTCGCAGTAATGCACCGAGGGAGTTAGTCAGGGTTTGGGACAGAACTAATCGCTTTGACGCAGGAGATTAGCCACGAAACGCTTCAGCAGCGCTGTGAACGTGTGCACTGTTTGAAAACGTGCTGAAATGTGGCCTGCGTACGAAACGTGCCGAAATATGGCCCGCGTACGAAACGTGCCGAAATATGGCCCGCGTACGAAACGTGCCGAAATATGGCCCGCGTACGAAACGTGCCGAAAT
>CM074961.1:19584947-19603425 GCA_037577455.1 Pangasius macronema
ATACATGTCTCAGGATTTTCCGTTTAAGGGAAAGTTTGAGGTGAAGCTAATTTCCACGCCTGAAAGATCAAATCAAATCAGAATGCTTGGAATGAAGCAACAAGTCATATCTGTTGCACAGCAATATCAGCGTTGTTACATGTAGTTTGTAAGGTATTTTTAAGGGTAAATTCTTATAGAGCTAAAAACACATTTAAAGTCACCATGAAATGGTTTGAGAGCTGTGATTTGACCCTGTATGTTGACATATTTCCAGCCAAGCATATTGAAATACTTGATTGATTTACAGCCAATAGCATTCAAGATATGCCACACCATGCCGAATCTAAACGCACTTACGTAGCAAACTACGTAAATATCAGTTGTGGAAGGTTTTTCACTGCCACCTTCACCCACTTCACCCACATGCCTTTCCACTTTAACCAGGACAATATCTTACCATATGCCATACAGTTTTGCATCAGCACAGATTATCACGGAGAGCTGCAGGGTCATCACCGGGAGACATCCGATGCGTCTGAGTGGAAGATAATATGATATTACTGACTCTACTAATGGAGACGGTGTATAAAGACACGGTTCTCCATCAGTCTGAAGTAGCGACATTCTTGCATTGAACAGCTCCATGTTGGAAAGGCACACAGCCGAAAACACACTAATGAAGCGTTTATTGTTAATGAGCTGCTACTATAGAGCAAGACATGCCCCCGGGGGTGGGGTGTGTACATTTTATAGAGTATTTAATTGGAAAAACACAAGACTAGTACAAGGTGAGTAATCAGAAATGTAATCGTTTGCTGGAAATTACCTTGAAACTATACCTTTAAGGCCACAGTTACATCACACTATTGAGTACGATAATACTGATTTCAAACTCCATTCTCAGACATTCTCCATCTGTGATTTTCCAGTCGGTGATATTTCAATAAATGCCATTCCAATGTCTTGCCTTTCTTCGTTCTCTGTCTGACATTCTGCAGAACTGCAACTATGAGCTAAGACTCCTGTCTCGCCGTGGAGAGCAGTTGAGCATGCCCAGTCACTCGATCAATGTCTCCACTCTGGGTCAGTGCCTAAGCCTCGCTCCACTTTCCTTCCTACTGCTCTGGTTGTTCCATTTAGACCCATATCTGTTTGTATTATCCTCGTAAATCATCCATTGTTGTGTTTTTGATGGCAGTGTGATGGAAATTTAAAAAAAAAAACTTATTTTGCAGTCGTGGACATGTATCCTTCAAGTTCACGCCTCCCAGGAGTGGACCCCCAGCCACTATGGGCTGGAGTCGTGATTGGGATGGGTGTCCTGTGCCTTTTGCTTCTTATTGTTTTGGTCACAGTGTGTTTAATTGGCCGTAAAAGAAGCCGGCGACACAGGAAGATGATGCGGGGTAAAGAAACTATGCTTTGCTTTTTGAAACCATAAAAAAACTGAATGTCTTTTAGAGTCCTTCCCAGCTCATTAAACAGCACTCAGTTCCTGTTCAGAAAAAAAATATATAAAGTAATTCTTCCCCCAATTTTCATTTCATCGTGTCATTCATTTCCATTGTCTCGTGCCTTTGCTTTTTTCAGATCACCCCCCTTCTCCATCTAGGAAGTAAGTGTATTTTATCTGTCTTGTATGATTTACTTCATGGTTAAAGACAGTCAGTGGATTTTGTAATTTTGTGACAGGAAACTGTGTAACTTAGATAAAATTATTAACCAACCCCCTGGAAGCTCCTTCCTCTCATCTCACATTAGTAAAATTTTTGCCAAAGCTCTCATCTTGACTTGATGGTCCTGCTTGAATTATACATTGATGTGGCACTTTTGCCTTCTGTCACAGAAAAATGGATGGAAGATGTTTATTAGTGTTATTGGTTCATTAACCATTATTCCTCTTTGGGGTTGGCCAGATGTTCTACTTTTGTTTGTTAGCACTAAGTCCTAAATAATGGGGTAATAGTGGTAGAGTAATCTAAAAATATTACCAAATCACAGATGACTTTTGTTTAATTCAGTTCTTTAATTCATTTTTGTTTAATTCAGTTATTTTCTTTTATATTATATTTTAATCACTCATTCTTCACATCTTCTATCTCCCTCAGAGCTGGCTCATCCCCTGATAGCCCTGACAGTGTACTAAAACAGAAGCTCCTCCCCCTTCGCCCACTGTCCAGCTCCTCCTCCTCCTCCTCAGACCACTCCTCCTCAGACAAATCCAACCGCAACGATTGTCCTGACCAGAAACAGCACCAGCTCCCCCGTACCCAGCCCCCTTCCCAGGGTTCAGTACCTGAGACTCACCTCCGTCGTGCCTCCACTGTGGAGCTAATTCACCGTGGGCCAGATGGCCGATTCATGCTTGAGCCTTATGAAGAACTTGGCACTTCAGATTATGCTCCATCCAAGCATGAAATGTCAAGGCAAGTCGTTTCCCATTCAACTGAGCGGCCTGGTGATGCCACACTTCGTAAATCGCAATCTTTGCGCTCTTACAGGAGTGAAAGAAGGCATCCTCCTTTTGTCCTTTCTGTGGACATGCCCTCTTGTGGACTGGACATTTCTCCTTCTGGCAGAGCGCAAACGTTGCCCAGCTATGGCTGCTACTCTGTGTCTCTGGGACAGGAGATCTCAAATAGGTCGAGTCTGTCCTCCGAGACCAGTGGTTCAGTTCTCTACTCACCATTGGACAACTGTTCAACGTTAAAGCGTGGTGACACTCATTCCACAGCCAGCACACTTGTTCTGCAAATGGAGCATGAAAGAGAACAAGGCAACCTTAACCGCTGTCTTAGGCTGGCCAGAGAGAGAGAGGAGCTGGAGCGAGAGTTGCGTAAGTACACTCTGGATCGGAACTTTGAAGTCAAGAGAGGTGGGTCACTCCGAGTGGAGTGCAAGAGGGAAATTGAAGATAGTGTGGAAACAGCCTGGAAAAGCAGAGGAACAGGATCTTTGCATGTCACACAACTGTCTGACAGAGGGCAGTATCTATCCAGTAACACTATTAATCCAAGAGTAAGAGCTTCCTCTTGTATTCCGTGGGAGGCTGGATATATAATGTCTCCCAGTAATCTTGTACAAGCACCGAATTGCCACGGAAAGACTTTTGAATGCCTGAAGGACTCTCATTTAAACCAAATGTCAAACCACAGGAGGTCTAAAAGTCTAGAGCGAGGGGAGCACCAAAGATCTCGTGTTAAAGATCAGTGGCAAAGGCGAACCATGACAGAAGGTGCCCCTGTCAATTTTAATAATAAACCTTTAGACCCAACATTGGAAAGATCTCATTATAGTCTGGATTGCAGCCTGAAGAACCCTGGAGCCTACAGTCGCAGTCAGCAACATATTTTCCCAAGAACGAGTCACTTAGGAGATACACAGCAAGAAGGAAAAGCAGAGAAAAGCAGACAGCAGGCTGGCTGTGCAACTGATTATGTAGAGATGTGTGTGGATGAGCCAGAGATACAGGCTCAAACTCCCCTAACAAGGTTCATGCCGCGGTCCACGGATTCTCAGAGACCCAGTTTATATCAGCTGCAGAAGGATACAGAAAGACAATCAGGGTACAAAACCCTTCAGAGAGGCTTGAGAAGAGACCTGGAGAGGATGAGCAGTGGGTCAAGCAGGACCCTTCCTTCAAAACATCGACAAAGACCAGCTATCCAGAATGGTCTTAGTGGGGGTTCCCAAGATATAAATCACCACAAAAGTGCCCCTAGTTTGGATGATAAAATATACAGTGAGCAATTCCTGCCCCCTGATGCTTGGATTGACTCGCTAAGCATGGGGCAAAATTCTTCCGTGTCTCCTTTTCCAAGTGGAGAGGGGAATCGGATGACACAGAGTCAAGAAACTGAAACATGTGCACCTTCAGAAATTCAGCATCAAGAATCCCATCATCTGCAGGACTCCAAAAGTGCCTCTACTGCTGACCAAAACTGTCAGCGCCACAGTCCGCCTTCCATTCCTTTAGAGGATTCCAGCTGGCCTCCAATGCATTGCTACTCCCCAGAACCCGAGGGAAGTTGCCGGAGCTATGCCAGCCATAGCAGTGGCAGAGGAAGTCTAGATCAGCCGAGCAGCAGGCAGTCTCTGTCTTTTAGCCCCCCTCTAAACAGTTCCCTAGAGATCCCTGAGGAGAGCGATAGAGATGAAGCTGGCCAGCGCTCGCTGCAGGAATGGTGAGATATACCTGCTTCAATCTCAATTTCTTTGTCAATTATTATTTTATTATCTCTAAGCTAGTGTTTTTCTTGCTTAGAGATATAAAGGGGGTGGCATTGAACCAGCTAATTGAATCAAGTGTGTAATGTGATGGAATCCCACTGATATCCAGAATATCAGTATATGAACAGAATACAGATAAACTTCTTTTCTTTTAGAGTGTTAACTTAAAATTACCATAAAACTTCATGTAATCTTTTACATTTTTTGTCATCTAATTGCCAGAGTTTCTTTTTAAATCATACGCAGTTTTCTCATAATATAGCTGTAGGCAAGTCTCCCTTGCTAGCTGGTTCTCTCCTGTCGCATAACAACTACCAGTGGTGTAGACCACAGGTTCCAAACCCTGATCCTGGTCCTGAAGAACCCCCTTTCCTGTACATTTGAATATTTTCCGTGCAAAGTGGGGTTCGGTGACCTCTAGAAAGCCAATAGTGGAAATCACAACCCACCATTATCAAAGTATATTTCATATAATATAGTTATTAGCCAATTTGACTGGTCACATAAATAAAGGGGTCCCCTGATTGGCTAGTGTCACTCGGATCGGCATGAGAGAGAAGAAAGCCCTTCCACCCAGATAGCAGGAACGGTTCCATGTCTATGGCATTGTCAGAATCCAAACTGCAAACTCCCAATGATGCCAGGGTTCTACCACTCATGAGCAATTCCTGATCTTTACAGAGATATTCTGACATGGGACATATACTTTTATAGTTTTGCATTCACAGTGTGTGCTGAAATGAAAACAAAAAAACAATATCTTTAAAACTATATCTCCAGCTCCAGGAGAGATTCTGTTGATGAGAACTACGAGTGGGACTCACAATACGTCTCCATGAACTCCAATGACCTGAAAACGTCAATCAGCACGGTCTGCCTGCAGGGGGAGATCCTGAACAAGGGAAGACGGAGGAGTGCTGTGAACGACAGCAGGCTGGCCTTAAAGCAGGAAAAGAGAGGTAGGGGAAATCTGTTGAATCAGAGACATTTGAAGTGTTCTCCAAAATGTTCTTACAGTTGAAAAACCTTTCTGTTTGAATCCCATGTTGTGAAAGGAATCAAACATTTGTGGAGGGAGTTCATGTTAACATCCCGAAGTTGATTATTTTACTATAACAGCACATCCTAGAGTGTTTTATTCCTCTTATACCACATCAGAACCACAAAGCGTAAACTCCTCTGTTCTGAAGATGTCGGAAAACATAAAAGCTTCATACAGCTTCACCTTTGACTGTTTAAAAAGGCGCTGACACTGGAGACTCCTTCCATAAATGTTAAATAAACATCTCCTTACAGAAAACTGCGAATGAGCTGTTACTATAGAAACGGTAATATATTAGAATGAGCACATTAGTGTAAACTAGCTGACTACAGAATTGAGAATTCAACAGTTATTTTTTAATTATCGTGTGTTTGCAGGTCTGTATCGCTCGGTTAGCATTTTGCCCCCCAGCTGTGAAGAGTCTCTCCTGGAGCGGGAAATTCAGCATGGCTCCATGTGCTACCCCGACCCTAATCCTGATGCTGATGCTGTGCTATTCTGAGTCATAATGGTAAGGACATTTACACTACGTTCACACTAACAAGCAACAACGTGACAGGCGATCGTTCAATTTCTGCGCATGTGCGTGATGTGAAGCCATGATTTCACCAATAGTGGGACATTTGAAGTGAGATTTTCTCAGTTCTATGAAAATTTAGTTGACGCGTTAATCCAAACGATTGGCTGGAACGATTTCTCTGACCAATCCTATGGTGTGTGTGGTCCTACATTTCTTCAGTTCCCCACTCAAAACATTAGTTCCTGCCTTCAATTTCCCGTTTACTAATTGAAAAAAAACCTCACACCCACTGGTTTCACCAGCGCATGGTCTTATCCTGTCATAAGCCATCTCTCATTAATTGTGTATAGTGATGTTATATAGGAAAATAGAGCATGGAGAGCATGGTATTTCTGGTACATAGCTAGGACAGTTAGCTTGCTCTGCTAATCTAATCTGAAAATTAAGCTAGTATGAAGCTGTGCACGAAGCTGTAGGCTATGCATTTACAGCCTCTCATCAGAAATAAACATATTCCAGCGTACCTTCACAAGAGACAAACAACGAGTGATACAAGAGACTTGTCACTTGCTAATGTGAATGTAGGGTCCCATACACTGTCTACAAAGTGAGGCTGTGTGTGTTTGTCTATGCAGATAATAAATAAGAAATGTGAGAATTGTCTTCGCTACCAACAGTAATAATGTGTTAGACACGTGATTATGCTGAAGCATAACTATGTATATTACATTCTCAGATGGAATAGCTCTATTTAATATTTTAATACTTCAATATTGAATTTTACCCAGCGCTAACTCCAATGCATATTTGATACTGTTATCAAACACACCACAATGTTCAGTTCTCTTTCTGTGTAAAACAGGATCCTCTGCACCAAACACGTTGGACCAGAGAGCAAAGATCTTGTCGTCACACGCCTCGAAACACGAGAGACTTGATGAGAAATCAACAAAGCGAAACAGAACCAAGACGAAGAACTTGATTTTTACCAGTTTTGGCTCTCAGTGTTCAAAGAGTTTCCTCACCACAGATAAGCAGTAAAAAGTGTTCGCTTTCCGTTCCGCCTTATGCGACTTTAACACCTGTTACGAGGAAATATGCAAATGAAGACAGCCTGATATTTTCCTGGACAAGTCCAGCATGACGAATCATGACATCTCTAGTGACATTTGGATTCGGGATAATTTCACCATGGAATTGAGGAGAGCGACTCTGATTGGTTGCACTCCCCACACTCAAAGGATGAAGGAAATGAATCCCTCGTTTCATCACTCGTCTGAGATTACACCGAGGAGGAAAGTGACTCAAGAACCTGCTCTAAATAGGCTGCTCTGCTCTTTCGGCACTGTGATTCACACTTCCTGTATCTGCGAATGATTAAAAAAAAAAAAAAAAAAGTTTATGCCAAGGATAGATCAGGTCTAAATCGAGGAAGGTCGCCAGTCCAGATGGTCAGAATCGGGTATTTTTGAGTGTTTCAGATGCAGTGTGAAGCAAACTTTCTGCACGGTGGACATCGATATCGATCTGTGCTCGGAGACAGAGCAGTGCGATTAAAAGCCTGGTCAGATATGAGGGAAAGTTATAAAGTGAAAGCTTTCTTTTTGCACTCATTGCCTTTGAGAATAACAGACGAGAGGATGCGAACTGCGATTGGTGCTCTGAGGGCGTAAGAGGTGATCCATTATATAATGTGAAAATGGCTTGATGGAAGGAAGAGTTTGCTTTTTCAAAACAAAACAAAACCACAAAAAAAAAACTTTCATGAAGGATTAGAGTGAAAAGGACAACCGAGATCAGACTTAAGTGTTTACTTAACATTTTTTACTCAACGTGAATATATTCACTTTATTTTTCACATTTGCTTTCAAGTACATTAAGCCTCATTTATCAGACTATATAGGAATTGATTTATTTGTAAATTATTTGCAGGGGCATTTACACCAGAAATGTGGTTTCACTGTATACTGTATCATTTGTCTACGTTTATGTATAATGGGAACCTCGACTGATCGGCTTCACAACGTATAAGAATTATCAGTGCGATTTTATATATGGATTACGCGATCGAGTTTAAATCTCTTATTTATTTATACACCAATTTAATGAATATTTAGTGAAAATCAGTTGCTTGACTTGATAGAAAACATCTATAAATGAATACTAGCCATTCAATTAAAACATAAGTAATGGGGTCTTTAAAAAAAGAGGCGGAGTTAGTGTGTGTCTGTGGAAGCTGAAGCGCTGCAATGGCTGAGCTGCATTATTGGATTTAGAAGATTTAGTGCATACCGCACTTAGGAGGCTCTCTTCTACTGTTTAGTCAGCGTCTCGACGCTCTCTGCGAGGTTTGCATTTTATGGAGTTTTGTGGGCGTGGCTGAATGCAAGTGTGTCCTGAATGCGCTCCATAATTTACAGATGATCGGTGGTTATCAACAAACGCACACGAGCACAAAGAATGTCAGCGTTGTCCTGTGTACTTTTGTAAATCTGGTGGGAATATTTAGGTCCAGTATTTAGCTCCAATATTTAGTTGGCCTACAAAAAGAAAGATTGATAAATGAGGCCCACTGTGCGATGAACCCTGAACAGCAATTTAAAAAAAGAACAGCAATTTAAAAAAGTTAGCGAAAGCACACAGTTCACCAGACATAATTCTTTTATAAGGACACAGGATGTGGAACAGTGCATTAAATGTCATCTTAGTTTCCAGGGGAACACACACACACACACACACACACACACACACATCACACACTCCTTTAAAGTCTGCGGAGTGTATAGATCTGCACCGAGAGCAAAGAGCAAAGCACGAAATGTCTGTAGTGGTATCATCGATATCTCGATTGCAGCGGTCATAAAAGTAGCCACACCAATCGCAATTTTTTTTAAAAATTATTTTAACTTAAGAAGCCTGGAGAGAGAGGTGGAGCTGTACGACCTAAAACATACAATGGGTGGAACATTACATATATAGAATATATTGCTCAGTTATCATTGACAGTAAGTTGCTGAAACAGAGTCATTTGTCTTTCAGGGTTCTGTATACGAGAGGATGAAGTATAATTACACACTGTAGGATTTCACAGTCAGTAGTCTTATTTGAAAAAAAAAAAAAAAGAACAAAAAACAATCTGACAGTTTCCATTTTTTTGCAATAATTGTAGCTCACTCTGTTACGCAGCATTGCAAATTAAGATTAAAGAAAAGCCTGAAGACAATCAGAGACGAAATGATAGACATCTTCAGCCTCGTCATTATTTTTATCCTGGTTCATAACTTTTTTTTAAAAAAAAAAAACCTCTTTTCTTTCTTTCTTTCTTTCTTTCTTTCTTTTTTTTTTAAACCCGCCACCATTATCCCTCCCACAGACCTCATTAGCAATCTTTTGGACTGTTAAAGACAGAGAAAGAAGAAAAGAAAGGGAATAAATAGCAGAGAAAGAACGAATGAATGAACAAAAAAAAAAATTAGAAGAAACTTTAGTGGTAGTGTGCATCAAGAAATCAAACACAACCATGGAAAAATCTCTCGGCTGCGCAGGCTACGTGAGCAGATTATGCGTCATTCAAGCTTTTCATTCACAGTTATTGTTTTTTCTTTACTTCACTCATCTAACCACCAGAGCAATAAACCTTCCAATCAACTCTCCCAAAAACCTTTAATCGGATTTGTTTGTTTAAACATAAAGTGGCACAATTAGTTCATATATTTCTCAACAGTGCTAAAAACAACTTGACGCTAATTGTTTTGGAAACTTCCCACCTCCTGCGCTACTCGCATGACCCCAACATGCAGTCTTCCTTTTTTTATTAGCCAGATGCTAGACAATCGCCAGAGTCAGGATGTGGAAAAAATGACATACTGTAAAGGAGCAAAACTATATGGCATTTATACATGAAAAAAAAAAACGAAGCCACTAGCTCAAAGAGCTAACCGCTGAAATGTTAGCCAAAATAAATGCCGTGAATATGATGCTTCATCACCAGACGCGTTATAAGGAAAACACACTTATCATAAACACGACAGATATATAAACACGTCCTTTCTGTTATTCACAAACGTTTATTTTTTTGGTGTTTTCATGTTTTTTTTTTAACGTAATGATTGTTCCGTATTTATTGGCGTTTCCTCTTACTCAGGTCTGAGCAGGGGAAATACGAACAAATGAATTAGCCAAGAAAAAGAAAATGTCATGTCTTCAGAAAGCGGATGTGTTTCTAGCAGCTATGCTGAACGTGAACTGCGCCGGGAATCGGTAATCCTGCTGCCTGATTACGCGGCTCCTGTAATCCTGTCCTTTAAAAATTCACAGCAGCACCTTCAAATCCTGAAATGAGAAATGATGTGTAAAATGAGGTTCATGAGCTACTTTGCCTACACTGCAGACAGCGTACAATTGTTTTATTCTGTTTTTTTATGGTAAATTAGGTACACGATGCAGGCTGGCTTCAGACCCACTCTGATCGACGTTTACGCTAAATCAGGAGTGTTAATGAAGTGTCACGTTTCCATCCAGCTTTATTTTCTAGCAGACACTGAAAATTAGTCACGAATGGGAACGGAATTAAACTGCGTTTCTCAGCGTCTAAAGCCATTCCTTGTTTGTATTTCTTGTAACGCACGAATGATTCATTTCCTATAACATTTCCTATGCTCATTCTAGCATCTTATCGTTTCTATGGTAACAGCTCATTCGCAGGCATTGATGCTCCACATAAGAGCGTGTAAACGTCAATACGTAAAGTTTTCTGGACGGAGGCGTTTCTTTAACGTTTGCGGAAGGAGTCTCCAGTGTCAGTGCTTTGTTACACTCAGAGTTAGCATGTTAAGTTTTCCAACATCTTCAGAGCAGAGAAGTTTATGCTTTGTGCTTATGACTGTTTATAGCTGCTCTAACATAAGTGACAGCAGGAACGAAGTTGTTTTGCGAACATTCCACACTATTAATTGTAACTATAAATGGATAATAAGTATGATGTATAGCTCTTTAATGCTTTATTCCACTACGACCAAAGTGTGAAGGAAGGACGCGCACAACGACGCACATTTGTTACACACGCTCTATTTTGCTAAGGATATTTTTGTACGCTGCCGTTCATGCGATCGTGCTGAGAGCTCAGTTCACGTGAGCTTCGTTTTTTTTTTAATTTTACATTTCCTTGCCATCATGAAATGTAAATATTCTTATATGTACATGTTTATGTAGCTGATCGACTACCACATGTTGTCTCTCCAAATTTTAGAGTATTTTTCTAGAGCAGTTTTTTTTTTATTATTATTATTTCTGTTTAAAAAGCCTGCGTTCATCAGTAAATAAGAGTACAGTTACAGAACATCATTACAGCATCTCCAGCTGTTTAAACCAAACCAAACTTTGTTACAGCTTTGTACAATGATTTTCTTGTCAAGGTCATGTTGGATATTTCTGTGTGATGATTTTATACATTAAAAGTAAATGATCACTATTAGTGTGTGTGTGTGTGTGTGTGTGTGTGTGTGTGTGTGTGTGTGTGTGTGTGTGTGTGTGTGAGTGTGTTTTTTTGAGCTGAGGAGTTCTTCCTTCATTCCAGACGATTTAATTAAAAAATCCAGTAACAGCTCATTAGGCCTTCTAATGGCAGGAGCCTACACACACATATATATTTACACACACACACACACACACACACACACACACACACACACACTCGTACACATTTGTTTATTTAATTTTTGTACTGAAAAAGTTACATTAGAAGCATGTCTCAGCTGATCAACTGCTCTTGGGCTAAAGGGCATGGCGGCACTGTGTGCATTCCATTGTAAATGACAGTTTAATCCAAATTTGTCCCGCTGTTCTCATTATAAACTGCGACAGATTATTTTTTTCTCTTAAATCTGCCCTGAACAAATTTAACATCTGTGTTCTAAATTAAAAGCAACTTGTAGACCATAATTGAATTTAAATATTGGAAAAAAAGCCTGTCTCTGTATCTCCACTAGGGGGCAAAACAGAGCAACTCAAAGCCTTAAACTCAGCTACTGACAAAATGTGCTAATGATATTAATACTTCATTAGCAAACTAAAAGAACAGAGCATACACTGATTAGTAGAAGTTCTACTGTGGTAGTAATAAGTCACGAGTAAAAATTCAAGTCATGAGAAGGTAAGAAATTTACTGGAGTAGTGCGGTGAAAAACTACATGAGTAATTACTTTAAAAATTAAATTTTTACAAGTCTACATTTGACAAAGTAATCCGACTATATTCTATTTTCTTACGTTCTTACGTTAACTAACCAAGTGAGCTATGCTGAAGTGAACTCCACCTCCATTATTAATAGTACATAAAGAAACATAATGTTAGCTGGCTAGCTAACTTAACCAAATGGTTCGTTATCAAGCTAGCTATAGCCCATGTTGCTAGAAACATGCGCTATAGCTAGCTAGATAACGAGCATTATCTATAGACTGTAGCAACACTTAGATATATTTAACACAACAGGAAATTGTTAGTGAGCATCAAAGTGACATTTGAAGCTTAACACAGAACTTTCATACTTTAACAGATAACATTAAAAGGCTAGCTAGTCTAGCTCACTCAGCTAGCCGTTAGTTTACCTGCACGTGTTTCCCGCAGATTGGATCTTGAGCTCTGAAATTAGCTTGTTTAATATAATTATACGTCCATCATAATGCTGTTTAAAACAGAAGATAGCTGATAAAATGGGCGAGAAATGCTCATCTGTCTCCACTGTCTCAGACATTGATGCTAAGGATCTGCTGCCTTTCGTCAGGCTTTATATTTATTGGGTCTTGAAAATGAATTATTTTAAATTCTCACATTCTGTCTTTTAATTGGCTTACAGTCTTATGGGGTTAAACGCATTTGTAAAGAAAAAAAAACTCAGATAAATAGTACGCTGATTCAACTAGAGTCAAAAAGTATGGTCCGGCCCACTTGATACTGGACTCGTAAGTGTATGATACGATTTTGATTCTTAAGGCATATTGATATTTGATGATTCCACCGAATTTGCTATGATACAATTTGATTTATTCGCCTCTTTTCGATTTCTGAACTTTGGGTATAGAACCTGGGGTAGGCCTACAGTTAATTCACGAATGATGATGGGATGGAGAAGGAATATTTTAAGCATCAGAGTAACAGCCAGATCACCTTGCTAGCCTATTTGTGTTACATTATTTTCTACACACTCTGTACTATTTTTTTTAAATAATAACAATAATAATAATCAATTTACAATTGTTGCCTCAATTCATTTGAACTGTTCCCTTATATATCGATCAGTTCCACCCCTACTTGAAACCGCTGCCTTAGAAAAAAAAAAGCGTCACTGCAAATAACTCCAAAGTTCTTCTCACTGATCACCTTTACCGTACGATGAAACGTTTCTTTCCTGGTGGGCGTGGTCTCTTCCAAGATGACTCCACCCCCATTTCTATGACCCGAGGTTTCACTGAACGGTTTTAATGAGGATGAAAATTACTTAAGTCAGATGCCATGGTGTTGCAGTCACTAGATCTTAACCTGAACACCCGAGACAGTGCTGTCCTCCTTCATCATCATCATCATCATCATCATCATCATCATCAAAACACCAACTGAGGGAAGATCTTCCAGTACCTGTTCTTGAGCCATTAGAATCTACACCAATAATGTTCTGGTGGTTTGTGGTGATTCAACACCTTACTAACGTACTTTATTTTGGTTTTTCCTTTAAATTATTACTTGGCTGTACGTGCATTCAGAGAAATCAGCAGTTGGTGTGAATGATACATTCAGAAGATCAGCATATTTGGTATTCAGAGGACCGCTGTGGCAGATTGTTACTATTTTTATACTTTAAATGAGCCATGCGCCAAGTCCTGTGACTGATATCAGGCAATAATATTCAAATTAGAGAAGAAATGCCAAACACTTATGTTTAAATGCAGCTTAATCTGTGCATGAGTGATTTTTTTTTTTTTGCATGGAAGTACAACTGACTCTTGAAAGAACCTGAATCGATCCTTTCAAGCAGAAATTTCTTATCTCTTGTTTCTAGTTCATGTTCTAAACACAATAATCTGTCCAGTCATTCTTTCTCCTTCGTTCTCTAGCAGCTCTCTCTTTGGAGCTGAACTGGCTGTAGACGCATATTAGTATGCATCTGACGTTCCATCTCCTGCGTCGTTATTTCTGCCTCCCAGCGCCCTTACACACATGCTAGCAGATATTGATTAGCATACGGTGATAAATACGAGTGAGCTGATTCAGGATCAACACTCGCATAACGAGACGCTTGATAAACACAGGCGAAATGCATTTCCAATACAATTCAAGCGTTAGCACAGTCTGTCCTTTCAGCTTGGACGTCTTCATGGTGGGAAAAAAAAAATCCCGAACGTACTCAAAATGCTGAAATCACTTTCAAAGTCAGACTGATTGGACGTGACCTTTCGGTTCATTATCTCAGTAAGCGAGCCTCTTTTTTCACCTTTTTATTTCATACACTAGTTCTCTTTGTCTTTGTCTTTCTGTCTTCATTATAGGAGAAAAGACGACTCAGTCGACTCTTGCTTTTGTATTCAAGGCCACGTATTGGTAAAAATAAATGCAGTATCCAGTTTTCAATTTTCTTTATTCTTTTCACTGATCAGAATGCTTTAGCTGGCCCCAGGACTGTAGAGAAAAAAGATGAAAACACTATAACTGATTTTGTTGAAAAGCAGACCTGTGTTCTATGTCTTTCACACCCACACCACCATTTTCCAAAAAAGTACCAATATTGAAAGCATTTTTAGAGCATCGTCATCCTTTGCAATTTCCTTTAAACATAACACATCATGAATTCTTCCAACTCCATACTTTAAAGCTTTCAATGTCAGCTGGCAAAACAAACCATGTCCAGATCCACAGTGCTTCATTCATCACCATTCTCCTACTTTCTTTCTTTCTAACCCATCACTGTACTAACAGGTGTTATTTCCATCAAAAGCCAAAATTAACAGACTGACATCAGCGGTTAATAACTGGTCTCTGGTTTCAAATCTGATTTCAAAGGTTCCTGGATGTTTGGAGTCCATCACATTTGCTTATCAAAGGCAAGGAGTTCAAAGGTTTTTTTTTTTTCAGTAGATACATCACAGCAGGGAAGTTACCAAACTGTACTCCAGAACCAGAAACGGTGAACCCTGATCATCTTGGAAACCAAACTGATATCATTCCTGATCTGCTCACACCCGGTAACATGGAGCTCTTCAACATCTCCTCCATGTGGTCTCAGTGGTGTCCCACAAGGCTCAGTGCTCAACTCACTTCTCTTTTCCCATTTCCTCTTTTCTCTTCTCTTTACATCTTTTCCACCATGCTCTTCATGATGTCATATCTTGTACTACCACGGTTATACTTTTACTGTTATTACACATAACTCTACTTCACACTAAGATACACTAAGATGGGCATGTCTGCATGGGTTTCCTCTCAGCTCCCAAAAAACATGCTGGTGGATGGATTGGCTACAAGAAAATGCCCCTAGGTGTGAACGAGCATGCTAACGCGGTGTGTTCATGGCACCCTGTGATGGACTGGAGTAACATCCATGGCGTATTCCCACCTCACATCCGGTGTTCCTGGGATAGGCTCCGGATGTATCGCGATCTTGACCAGGACTGAAGATGGATGAACGAAAGAATGTCAGACACACATGTTGCTATTTTTATTTGTACGACTCTTCAGGATGGAATTTCATCACCTTAGTTGAATATGAAGTTGTAAATAGATTCACTAGGCTTACATTGGCTGAAGATTTTTTTTTTCCTGCTTCGTGCCCAGTATTCCCAAGGTCAGCTCTGAATCCTCGGCGACCCTGACCCGGATAAAGTGGCTGCTGAAGATGAATAAATAGTTAGTTCTAGTTCCAAAAGTCATAATAAATGAGCTAGTCATTCCTGATTCCCTCTCATATCAGGAAACATGGAGTAGATTCATATCTCTCATCAGTGGTGTCCCCCAAGGCTCAGTGCTCAGCCCAGTTCTCGTTCCCCTCTATATAACCTTCTCTTGGTGATGTAACATCTTCTCCTTACAAAATTCAAATCTTTTTCCTCCCACAGTCAGATAAACAGCAATTTTATCTGTATCATGGAGAATAACAGCTCATCATCCCTGTTGCTGTATATTCTTAGAAAAGGTATGCCCTATGCTTTACTGTCACTATAGAAACAATAAAGCATTAGAAAGTGTGCATTAATATAGACTTGTGATTTGGATCTGCACTACTGTCAGAGCTGCAGGTATAGAAATTAAATCAATATTTTTCAGAATCGAGAATTCAACAGTGCAGTGGTTTTTAGGTCTTTGTGATAGAAGAGAGTTGGTGTACGAAGGAAGACCAGCAGGAAGAGAGTTGTCAGGTCTAGAAATAACTAGAGCTCAAATGATCAGTCGAGCAGATTCTGTGGTGAGAAAAGGTTTCTTCTGATGTTATGAAGCAGAAATGTGCAGGATCTGGTGGTTGATGTGATGTAATCGGAGCGGTTAAGTCTGTTCTAGCTGCGTGTGCCGGGTCGGGCGGTGAGGGTGTTGATGATGATTGACATTTCCAGCAGAAAGGAGTTCTGGTTGATATTTATCAGGGGTTTGCCCGGGAACCTAAGTATTACTAGTTGGCCAGTAATTAAAAAGACATATTTGACTAATGGTCTTTTCCATAGTTAAAGCAAAAGCGGTTTCAGGATATGGCTATTTGTATTTGTGCAATAAAGAGCATCAAACCGCGCTTCATTTCACAGCCACACGCAGGCCACAAATGACATTTCCAGCTTCAATCCTTTTTTATACTACACTGTTAATGATGCAAGTGGAAAATAATAAATCCATCTATCATATTCCACTATTCCAAGACATCCCAATTCTTAAAAAGCACTTGTGTGGGTGAGCTGGTGGTTCAGCTAAAATCTTCGATTCTGAAACTGACAGCGCAGAGCAGCACAGAAGCTCCTTTTAGCTTAATGATGGATGGCGAATGCAATGTTTACAGCAGCGTCTGGGAGATTTTTTCCTCGCCGTGTTCAACCCCGGCGTCAGTAGCATTCGAAGACGAGTCTGGATGATCCTCTTTGAGCCCCCATGCACTGCCAATCTGACTGCAATCTAGCTGAGCGGGATTGGGTAGCACTGGACTCCAGTCATGTTCACTGGGAAATGTTATGGAGACAATGATGAAATAAACCTCTCTTTCACTTTTTTCAGCTTTTAATTCCTGAACTTTCTATCTCAACAGCTCTAGATACACAATCATATTGGTGTATATGACCCCAAATAACGGATTTTGACTTAAAGGCCACTTTAAATTCTGCAATTTTGCGTCGCCTCGTCGCTCATTAGGGATAAATTCACATATTTACAATATATTTCTTGTGAATCCATTTATTTCTGTAAAGCTGCTTTGTGACAATGTCCAATGTTAAAGGTGCTATACAAATAAAACTGAATGGAATTGGATCTTGTAGGTATTTTGTACATCTCCATGTTTACACACTTGCTTGTTTGCACAAACTCCTGTGTAAACTTGGTGAATAAAGTGATTCTGATTCAACTGGTGCCACCATCTTTAAATCACTACCATCAGCCTCGTATCTCAGAAGCAGCCCCATCAGCCGTCGACTGGCTTTTCGAACTCTCCAAAGTCCTGTTAAATTGAGACCTTGCTTAATCCGGCAGAGCAGAAGAACGTCGTCGCCGGTCTGTAATGAAAGCTGGAGGTAATGGTAGCTCTGCTACAACAGTAGTTACACCGGTCTTCTGTAAAGAGCTCGCAGCCGAGAGACTGACCCGGGTGATTACGCCGGGCTCAAGCCACATCTCGGCCTGCCAATTAGACCATTGTTTCACAGCGAGAACAGAAACACAGCAGTGGACTCCTGTCATGTTCACTGGGAAATGTTATGGAGACAATGATGAAATAAACCTCTCTTTCACCTTTTCTTTTTAACTAGTGATAAACATTTCTTACTTTTAGACCTTGGGTACGGTGTGCTGTATCATACAACCATGTTGTTCAACTTCATGTGTTTTTAAGACGGTAATGATCCTGCGCCTGTTTATACACTTTCTATCACAGATGGCTGGTACAAATGTGCTAGCAGGGCTTTCAGAGGTAAAGAGACATCAGTGTCAGGTTCTTTTTATGCACCAACAACAGATTATTTCCTGTGAAAAGATGTTAAAAAAATAAAATAAAATGAATGCTTGTATGAAAATATTCCAAATCCAGGCAGGAGAACCAAAAGAAGCCTTTCTATTTAAAAGAGGTGTGGTTTTTTTTGCTTCTCTGTCAATCCAAAAACAGAAAAAAGCTCTGTGCTTCTAATACCTGTGCTTGTCCCTGATGGCGCCATAAATCATTACTTGGAAGTCGGCCAATATGCCTATAACTCTTAGCTTTATGTATATGGCTTTGGAACGATATTCTGAAATGATTATAGTCATGGTGAAACGAGGATTGTCAGATTGTCCTCCACTAAATATCAGAGGTTATGTCTCCAAACATTTTTGGATAAAGGACCCCCACATGGACACTGCACATTTTCTGCGACCCTGAGCCTTGGCGTTTTGGTTTCTCTCTGCCATTTACCATCTTCTTCTTCTTTCGGCTTTCCCTTCAGGGGTCTCCACAGCGAATCATCACTCTCCACCTATCCCTATCTTCTGCA
>CM074961.1:19620531-19641540 GCA_037577455.1 Pangasius macronema
ACTAAATAAATTATTAGAATTGATTTTAAATATATTTTAAACACAAATAAACTGTATGCTGTAGTTAATTGTGTGCTGTATGCTACATTTTGGCTTCTACCCTTTTTCAACAGAGTGGAAAATGCCAGAGGGAAGGTACACGACTTGTTGCTAGCTAATATAAATGCAGGATTAGTAGAATCCAATAGTTCAAAAGAAACATCAATAGAAAAGCATGTTATAAACTCAGAGGCACTCCGATGTAGGCGAGGGTAAAATCTTTAAGGACAGTCCAGATCGATGGGCAGAAGAAGTCAAAAACAGCGAAGGCTCAAGTGATTGTGCAGACAACATGAAAAGGGAAAAGCCAGATCAAAAACAAAAAGAAGAAACAGGTTGAAACTAGGAAGACAAATTGCTCAGAATTGCATATTGAACAGAACGAACAAAGCCTTGAACAAAGCCTGAGTGAAAGTGTGGTCTTTAAATACACTGACTAAACAAGAAGCAGGTAGATTAGAGTTCAGGTGTATTAGAGAGTTGTAGGGTCTGGACTGTCGATTTCCAGGATGCGGTGGTGAGTACCTACCAAAAGTGGTCCAAGGAAGGACAACCGGTGAACCAGCGACAGGGTCATGGGCGCCCGAGGCTCACTGATGAGTGTGGAGAGTGAAGGTTAGCCTGTCTGGTCCGATCCCACAGAAGAGGTAGTACATTAATGCTGGCTGTGATAGAAAGGTGTCAGAACACACAGTGCATCACAGCTTGCTCTTTTCCCAATTCTCTTGCATGGGTTCTCCAACATGAACATCAACACCAACATTAAGACAATCTCAATTCTGATTGGGAAAAAAATATTTCTGAGATCTTATGCTTGTCTCCTGAGTGGCTTAATCACAGACTTCAAGTCAATTCAATTCAATATTATTTGTCTAGCACTTTTAATAGTGGACATTGTCACAAAGCAGCTTTACAGAAATAAATGGATTAAAAAAAATATATTGTAAATATGTGAATTTATCCCTAATGAGTGAGCCAGAGGCAGAGACAGTGGTGAGGAAAAACTCCCTGAGATGATATGAGGAAGAAACCTTGAAAGGAACCAGGCTCAAAAGGGAACCCGTCCTCATCTGGGTGACACCGGAGAGTGCGATTATAAATAAACCCCTTCATTATTGTGTACTATAAGGACAAATAGCGCAAATGTGCAACCAGGAAATTCATCACAGTTTCCGCAAGAAGTCCGGTTGGTTAAAATCGATCCACCGTCCACTGATGGAGTCCTGAGTACGAAGGTGAACCAACAATGAGTCAAGACTGCAAGGCATTCTTGGTGTTTGTATTTCAGGGCTGAGACTGACTGGACAGACTTGAGGATGAGGAACGTGATATTAGACCTGAGGCTAAAATCTCTGTTGATGCTGTGTTAAGGCGCAAATGGAGACCAAAGCTGTGTAATCATGTGACTGGAGTCACAGGACCGGATCTACAGTCTGGGTTGAAAGAAGCGAACCCCAGGCTCATTTCTGGCTTCTTCACAGCATTCTGTGTGGTTTTCTTACGAATGTTAGTGGTGCTGTTGCAGCGCTAGTTATTTCCATAAAAATAATAATCTGCTTCAAGATTTCAGATATCCTGATGGGACTGCCAAAACCCTTATCCTGATGTCTTTTTATCTTTACAAACCCTGCTCACACATTTATATCACCTGCCCCTGCACACAGGAGCTAATTATTTGGTGTGGTTTAGACACATCTCCTGTAAGAGAACAGCACAGGTAATAATTTCATTCTTGACACTGCATTATTTTCAGGTTCCACATATTTCTCGTTACCAACAACAGCAGTCATGTTCTTTCATTCCCGAATTGTACTTTTGAAATGTTTGCAAAATATTACCTGACGTTTTAACACACATTCTCTGCCAAATGTAGGATTTGGCATGTGTCATGTTCTGTGTCTGACAGTTCCTGTGCAGACGACGAATCATTGTCTCTGAGTCACAGCACACGCTTTGTCATCCGCACAAACGGTCAGATGTGAGTTTGACAAAGGATCTGGTTAAAATGTACGCCAGTATTCGGTCTTGATGGACGTTTGAAAGAGGTTCAGCAGAATTAATGATAAGTATCAGCGTATAATCAGCCCTCGATATTTTAACACAAAGCAGCTTCTATCCATCAAAAATTCCCGGACAGAAATGCAGGGACATTTTATTGTAAGGTTTTACCCAACTGATTTCAGTTCAGCACTGAGTTAATTGCCTTTAAACCAAAAAAAACAAGAAAGCCATGAATTCTAAGGAACAGTTATCTTTTACCGACTTAGTTTTCACTTCAGATTGAAATTCTTTGACTGGAAGTTTTGGATTCCTTGATGAAAGATGCTCATTAGGACATTTGTTTTTAAAAAATGGGGTTGTTCTCCTGACAGCACAGGCCTTCATCCACCTTAGGAATTGTTCTCATTGGTGAAATTGTCTGTGCAGTTCCAGTCGGGACACAGTGAAAATTCCTATCATTTAAACAGGAATTTTTCGTGGAGGCATTTGAGAGTTTTTGAGGGACTTGAACAGACTCAAGGCACTGATGGCTACAGGGCTGCCTGAGGCGACTGTTAATACCATAGCAGCGCAAATCACGAAAGGAAAAGAAAGAAATTAAAAAGAAGAATAGTTTTTATTTTTGTAACTTTAGAAGAAAGGTTAAGGGCAGGGGACACTGCGTCTGAAAAATGGAATAGCGTGCGAATGTGGCTTAGTGGCTTTCCTTTCAAAAACATGCTAGTAGGCAGACTGATGACTCTAAATCGCCCAGCGTGTGAATGAGAGTCTGCAGTGGTCCCACGATGGACTGCTGTCTCTACGGTGTATATCCCGGCTTCGTGCCCAGTGTTCCTGGGATAAGCTCTGGATCCAACATGCTATGTCAGGAGGCAACAACTCCCATATAATCCATATATGTAGAGCATAAAATAAAAGTGAAAATTTGAATTTAATTCCTATACTTTACCAATCATGACATTTGTGGAGCAGATGGAGCAGCACTTGGGGAGTAGAGTTGTCCTCCATGTATTCATGTAGGTTTCCTCTGGGTTCTACAGTTTCCGCCTAAAAACATGCCAGTAGGTGGATTGGTGACTCTGAATTGTGCCTTGGTTTGAACAAGTGTCTACAAGGTTCCCTGCGATGGTCCAGCACCCCATCCAGTCGTGGTCTGAGAGTCGGACTTGTAACCCGAAGATGAACCTGAAGGTCGTGGGTTCGAGTCTCGGGTCCGGCAGGGATTGTAGGTGGGGGGAGTGAATGACCAGCGCTCTCTGCCACCCTCAATACCACGACTTAGCAATACCTACTTTTAGCCTGTACTTTTTGATACGTAAGTTTAATAGTTGGTTAAAAAGGCTCCCATTTCTAAACAGATATGTGGTGTTTTATATATTTTTTTCTAGGGCTACGTGACTGTCGTAGTTTTAAGCGGGTCATGTGATTTTGTAATGAACAGATAAAAATACAAAAAAGAGAAAAAGACCTAAAATTTTTTACAAATAAATTATATCTAGAAAATAAAACAGGAAATAAATACAAATCCAAAACCTCTGTGCAGGGCTTCTGCATAATTCAGACAAAAGTTAAAAAAAAGAACATATTTTATTGATCTGTACACTAAATAATTTAAAAATTATCAAGCAAAAAGTATTATAATTTACTGAGCGATATTTATATTCTTTCATGTCACAGATCTCAGCAGGTTGATCGAAACGTCTGGCGTCCTCATGCAATATCGCTTTGAAACTGGATTCATACTAATGATTTATTTATTAACGCACTTGGGCTGGAACGTCAGTGTAGAGAACAGCGTTCTTCTGCCAAATGAGGAAAGAAAAAAACCCTTCAGTCAACCCTAGCATTAACAATTTCATCCAAAAAGACTTAGTTACAGGATCAGGAATATTTAGCTCACTCGAATAAGCTGAAAAACTGGACAGAAAGTGAAGCTCGATCAGTCGAGTCTGTTTAGCAGAGATTTGATTGATAGAAGACAACTGGCAATTAGATTTTAACCTCTAATTTAAGGCTGAGACATAATTAGACTTTAGGCTGGTGAATCTGAGCTCTAAATGTGTATATGTGTTTTTAGTCCATGTGTGATTCCAGTACTTATTAATTAATGTCCAGTAACTGTGGATAATTTAGTGCAGAGGCCTCCTGGGAGTTTCAGCAGAATTCAAACGCTGCCTTCACCACATTCGGCCTCCGAGTGAGAATTTAATTCACGACGTGTGAATTAAACCGGAATTGTTTCATGGAACTGTGAGTAATGTCGTGATCATAAAATAACCCTTACTCCTAAAGTAACACTTTATAATAACATAGCTAACATAATTAACATTAAAAAAGCATTGCCATTGATAAAATAAGGAATAGCTACACTGTGGTGTGCTGGTATAGGAAAATAATCAGCGCTGAGCTGGAGGATGAACCAGACTTACAGTTATCACCCTGAAGTTGATTATTTTCCTAGAACAGCAAGCCCTGAAGTGTTTCACTCCAACATACAACAGCAAGACCTTGCTCAAGGGTCTCACCTCAGTCGTGGTATTGAGGGTGGCAGAGAGCGCTGGTCATTCACTCCCCCACCTACANCCCGAGACTCGAACCCACCACCTTCAGGTTCACCTTCAGGTTACAAGTCCAACTCTCAGACCATTAGGCCACGACTGATTTCCTTGTGTAGTTACAGCATTACAAGCCACACATTCACACCTTTCAACAGTTCAACAATTTGGAGATTTGAATCAAACAATTTGTTATATTTGGAGGTGGGAGGAAACTGGAGAACCTGTAGGAACCCCACATGGACATGGGAAGTATATGTGAGACTCCACACAGACAGTAACCTGAGCTCACGATTGAACCTGGAGCTGTGAGGCTGGAATTCTGCCTGCTGCGCCAATCTATCTATCTTTTTTTTTTTTTTTTGGGATATATTTTTATGTTTTAGTGCATACTTCATTTTCCAAACCTTAAACCAAAAAAAAAAATCAGGGGGTGTTGATTTTGTGTTGAGTTGTGCTGAAAGTTGTTTTGCTGTCGAGAAAGAAAGCAAAAAGAAATGGTTAAAAAATATGGTGTATACAGTCCGCTGGACACACATGCACAGCTCGAGTAACACACAGATATTGTCCATACACACACTGTATACTGTCCATCACTACACTCTTGACACTGCATGGGCTTTAATTAATCTCATTATTATAAACACATGAACACATCCGGGCCTCATATCAGAAGTGACAGCAGCTTCTCCGAACAAATTCGTGCCTCTGGAAACCATGACAACCGTGAATATGTGATTCAAAAATAGAAATAAAGGGCCATAAGCGTGATCTTTGTTTCTATATTCGCTTTCAGGGGAAATTACAGGTGCTAGAACAAGAGAAAAGAGGAAATTACATTCCATCATGTGTGTGTGAAGGGTAAATTATTAGGACGTGGTTTGTTTTCTTCAGATGTTACTTGTCATAGCTGTTTGTACATGTAAGAGCTGTGTCGTTGTGGTGCGTCATTTTAGACCCTTAGCGTCACCGTTTAACGCAATTTGAATTGTACCAGGAACCCTGGACTGGAAATTGAGGTCACACTACAGATCTTAATTAACATTTTACAGCGAGTCAGAGTAATTTTTAAATGAAATAATACTGTCATAGTTGGATAAATGGGCCGGAAAAGACCAGAACACTCTTTTACTACAATATTTAGTAAGAACAGTGCCTCAACTTCAGATGCAAAGATTAAAGTTTTTCAGACTGAGGATGAGTATGATTTTTGGAAATCGTTGATACTAATATGGACACCAATTCTGAATTTGTGGCCAAGTGTGGTGACCCATACTCAGAATTTGTGCTCTGCATTTAACCCATCCAAGTGAACACACACCCGTGAACACACACCCGGAGCAGTGGGCAGCCATTTTAGCTGCGGCGCCCGGGGAGCAGTTGGGNACTCCCCCACCTACAATCCCTGCCGGACCCGAGACTCGAACCCACCACCTTCAGGTTCACCTTCAGGTTACACGTCCGACTCTCAGACCATTAGGCCACGACTGCCCCCACTGAGACTGAAATGAGAAACCTACTTTTTATTAATCAATCAGGAACAGCATGGAAGATTTCATTCGACTATGTTTGTTTCTCTGTATAAAAATTGTCCACAGAAAGTGTGCATGTGTGTTCAACTAGGGTCGTTGTTTATAATGTAAACAAGTTGGTTTTAAATGAAGTGCCTTAGCTAGCTACATTATTGAACTTGGATTAAGAAGCATGAGTTTTGTTTTACTTCGGAAAAGCGTTTCTGTACAGCTGTAATTAAAGTGTGTTTTTGTCTTTGTTGCATCATAGTCCCTCATTGTCAATGACCGATACATCATGCTGGGTAAGGTGTGTTATTTACACTCACCTAGCATTATCTGCACCTAGCCTTTTCTTCTAACTGCAGCTTTTGTGGTATACGAGGAATAATACACTTTGTGCCATTCTGTTTTAGGAAAATAATCAACTTCAGGGTGGTAACACTAATTCTGGTTCGTCACACTTACTGGGATTGAAAATATCTTAAAATTAAAATTCAAGAAATGACAAACACTAGAACTAGAAGATAAGAATAAGAAAGCTGATGCATATTGAGACTTAACACAATGAATTTAAGTTTAGAACCTCAAGAGATTGTCTCAGTCACTGGTTTAAATAATTTTCCCCCTGTGTAAGTCCTATGTGGTCTGATAACAGGGCATAATTATCCCCAAATCTTCCATTTGTTTATGAAAGGATACGAAATCCATTTTCATGCTTCTATCTCACTCAGAGCATATGATTGCCGAGGCGGGTAAAAGGAAAGCGTCATAAATGGCCTGATGTGTTATTGCTTGCACATCTGCCAAGCTGTTCATAACTGATTGTGAGTAATTAATGTTTCCAGCCAAGTGTGAGGAAATGCCGTCTGGTGTCCTGCTCGAATTTAATCCAGAAGAATTAAAAAAAGCAGACAAATTCACAGCAGAGATGATATCCTGCCAGTGTGATGTCTCTTCTTTGGCAATTTTGCATCTTGATAGATTGAAGAACAACAACAAATGTGTTTATCACCCGATTTTATTTACCTCATCAGTTTTTATATGGAAGAGAAATGAAATAATAAAAAAAAACATAGTAGATGTATTCACTTTATTACTGGAAGATTCTGCTTAGCATAATGTATTTAGACATCGCTATGTAAAACAGGTAGACACAACAATTTTTGTGTTTATGTGTTTAGGAAGTAAAGCATATAACACTTGGTTCACAAAATATTCAAAATCTCCAGGTTTCACAGGCAGTTTCATGAATCATGAAGATCAACGATTAGACTGTTTTATTCCCCTTAATTTCACTTACTTCCTCATCAAGATCATCAACTTGTATACTAGATCCCTTAGCAATTGAAACTTTTCTAAAAATAATCAATTCTTCCCTTAGCACTGGCTATGTACTAAATCTTTTAAACTAGCAGTTATCAAAACCCTGATTAAAAAACATGACCTCAACCCCTCTCAATTGTCCAACTATGGGCCAATATCAAACCTCCTCTTTATCTCCAAGGTCCAAGAAAAGGCTGTAGCAGAGCAGCTATGCTCATACTTATTCATGAAACGTTCATGAAATGTATCAGTCAAGATTTAGGCCTCATCACAGCACAGAGACAGCGCTGGTTAAAGTGGTAAATGGCCTACTACTGGCCTCTGATCAGTGTTGTGTCTCCTTGCTTGTGTTGATTGACCTCAGCTTTTGATACCAGTGATCAAGCTATTCTCCTTGATAGACTAGAAAATGTCATTGCTGTTAAGGGAATGGCCCTGTCCTGGCTCAGGTCTTGTTTGACTGATTGTTATGAGTTTCTAGATATAAATGGTGACTTCTCTACACATGCTAAGGTAAGGTTTGGTGTTCTGCAAGGTTCTGTTTTAGGTCCACTGCTCTTTTCTTTATATATGCTACCTCTGGGCAAAGTTATTCGTAAACATGGCATTAGCTTTCACGGTTATCCTGATGACACACAGTTGTATGTTTCAGAAAAGACAGACACCAGCTTAATAAAGTTGAGGAATGTTGAGGACTTAAGGATTAACTTCTTTTTACTTAATTCTGACAAGACAGAAGGACTTGTACTAGGACCACATGTTACTAGAAGTAAGAATTCTGATTACATAGTAACGCTGGATGGCCTTTCTGTTTCATCATGTGCAGCAGTAAAAGCTCCAGTTAGTCCAGAATGCAGCAGTCCTTACTAGAACCAGAAGATATGACCACATCACCCCTATCTTATCCACACTACATTGGCTCCCAATCAAATTTTGCATTGATTATAAAATACTACTATTGACCTATAAAGCAGTGAATGGACTCCTGCCTCAGCACCTGAGCAAACTTTTGGTCTTTTATGATCCATCATGCCTACTTCGATCAAAAGGCGCAGGCTATTTATTGGTACCTCGAATAGTGAAGGCTACAGCAGGGGGTAGAGCTTTCTCTTACAAAGACCCACAGCTATGGAACAGCCTTCCATTTAGTGCTCGGGACTCAGAATCAGTCTCAGTGTTTAAGGCTGAAAACATATTTGTTTAGTCAAGCCTTTTGTGAAGCCTATTATTTCTTAGGTAAAGGAACAGATCTGGAGGGTTCACGGGCGTAGAGTATTGTGGTGATGAGGATGAAATCCCTTTTGAGTTTGGTTTCTCTTGAGGTTTCTTCCACATATCGTCTCAGGGTTTTTTTTTTCCTTGCCACTCTCGCCTTTGGCTTGCTCATTAGAGGTAAATTCTTACATTTACAATTTAGATCCTGAATGTATTTATTTCTGTAAAGCTGCTTTGTGACAATGTCCATTGTTAAAAGTGCTATACAAATAAAATTGAATTGAATTGTATTGAATCGTTCACGAAAGAACTGCAGTGCAGTAACTCAACAGCGAGGCAAAAATAGACACAATTTATCAGTAATAAAGCAGAAATGAGATGTCTATTAAGTGGACATCTTTTTTTTTAATATGAGGCATTACTTTTTAATAACTCTAACCTTCTTTGTGAATTCTTTACAGTACAGTAAATGTCAGTGAACTCAGCTTGCAGTTTTGTGAACTGCTGGCATTTTGATAATGAAAGGAGACATATGATGGTATGAAAAGGGGACAAAGATACAAATGCTCAGGAAAGCAATTTTGTTAGTAATTAGACAGTAGTGGTAGTGAAAGGTCAAATGTCTAACAGAAACTTCATCTATGGGCTGTCTGTTGATTCCCTGATGAGCTCCAAAGGGCCCCTCTGTAGGGTTCAGCCATTAAGAGTGCAATTTAACTACACTGTTTGAAGCCCAAGCTTGCGTTTTGTCCATTGCAGAATTACTAGAACATGTGTAAACAAGGACAAGTGTCACAAATTAATATTACAAAGAAAACATCTCATTTCTGCTCATTAGTTATTTCAACTCTCTGCGTTTCCTTGTGTCAGTGCTGTAAGTCTTGCTGTCTTGTTTATTATCAGAAGCAAATCTTAAACGTTTGTGTTATTTCTTATTTCTGGGTTAACTAATCCAAGATATAATGACGTATGGAAAATTGACCAATCATCAGAATTCCAAACAGGCTAATTCAACTCTTTTCTGAGTTTTTTTATTTATCTGCACTCATGAAAACACACTTTAAACCTTGTTTACACCAACATTCACAATGCTTACAAGGCTGCACCCCGCCTCACCTCAGCTGCTAGGACCACATCTATGTTATGCTAATCCCAGTATACAGACCACTTCTCAAACAGGTGATTGTTGTTGCCACCTCAGTTGGATTCGGAGCGATCCTGAGTCAAAAACAAGCTGATGGTTTGTTCAAACCAGTTTACTATGCATGTTGAGCCTTGACAGTTGTATAAAGGCATTATTCCCAAACAGAAAGGGAGGCCCTAGCCATAGTGTGGGCTTGTGAAAAGTTTCATGTTTTCCTCTATGGGAAGGAATTTGTAACGATCCCTGGTCATAAGCCACTGGAGGTGATATATTCAGTCAAGTGAAGTGACGTGTAGCCAAGTATGGTGACCCATACTTGGAACTTGTGCTATTCATTTCACCCATCCAAGTGTACACACACAGGAGTACTTGCTCAAGGGTCTCACCTCAGTCATGGTATTGAGGGTGAAAGAGAGCACTGGTAATTCACTCCCCCCACCTACAATCTCTGCCGGACCTGAGACTTGAACCCACGACCTTCAGGTTCACCTTCGGGTTACAAGACCGATTCTCTAACACTGGGCAATGAACAGTGTGCCCTAAGGCTGCAACCCTATAGATTCAAAGTGGTCTACAAGCCTAGCCTGCAAAATGTTGCAGATTCACGCTCACACTTTACCAGGAATCCACCCCCAGCCACAGCATGTGATGATGACCACATCTACTTTGTTGCAAAGCATGCAGAGAGCATGTGACTCTGTGCACTCTGAGGACGGATATCCAGCAGGGTTGTTGGAATCTTTGTAGTCCTGAATACAAGCACATAGATGAACTGTTCTGCATTGGCCATTTCATTCTAAGGGGCAACTGCATAATTATTCCCCATGCAGCCAGAAAATAGGCTTTGTTGTTGGCCCATGAGGGGCATCAGGGTATTCTTAAGACGAAACAAAATTTTTGTACAAAGGTCTGGTGGCCAGATATTGATAAGGATGTAGAACACCTAGTCAGATCTTGCCCTGCATGCCAGTTGAATAGTGCACCTCCAAGACCTGTCCCGATGATGCATACTGAACTGCCAGAGTTCCCATCAGGTGAGCATCTACTTATCACTGATTACTACTCACGATGAGTGGAAGTGAATGTCCTTCACCACATCACTGTAATATTATCATGTTTGACATATATTTTTTGCCATACATGGATTTGAAAATGTAGTCTCTGACAATGCTACACAGTTTACATCCAGTGATTTTCGAGAGTTCTTGGCAGTCAGTGGAGTTTGTCACAGACGTGTCACACCATATTGTACATATACCCCCAAGCAAACAGTGAAGTGGAATGACAAAGTAGAACTTTGTGTCAGGACATACATGCAGCTTATTCTGAAGGTAAAGACTGGTGCAAAGAAATGTACACTTTTCTGTTAGCTTACAGGAGCACACTACACTCTGTTACAGGCCACAGACCTTTTGAGTTACTATTCAACTGCCAGCTCTGTACAAAATTGGCAGAGGTGCCAGCCATCAGTCCACCTGCAGTGAGTGACACCGTAGTAAGATTCCATGATATTAAGGGATTATGTTAGGTAGGCAGTTGACAAAATGGAGCAAATTAATCTCCAGCACTGTCTTGGTGGCAGGATAGTTTTGCATTTAGATTTCTAAATTACTGGTTCAGTTGTCCAAAGTAAAATATTAGTGTTAAATTTGTTTTAAATTTGAGTGTTGACCTGTTGTATTCAATTTTCAGGTTTTTCTAAGTGCACTGGGATTTTTTTTTGTTGTTTTCAAAAATAAATTCTACTGTTGAAATTGGTAGAACCAAGGGAGTCTTTTTTTTGTTCTATTTCATTAGGAAAAGTTTTGAGTATTTTTCATATTTTGAGCAGAGAGTTTATGCATCCAAGGAAAGGAGGGACGTAGAATTGTGTCCCCTAGGGGTAAAATGAGGAACAAAAAGGGGAAGTGTTACAGAACTGTGACCGGGAGAAGTGATGTGTATCGAGAAATAAAAGGATTATATAAAGTTATAAAATTTTGACCAGTGTGGTCTGGGCTATGGTCCAGAAGTCTGGAAATGCGTGAAGCCTGAAAGGGCCAATACAAGTAAGGAAATCATAATGCTTGTGTAAGAATTAACTGGTAGACATTGTGCCCATGTCTTGGCTTTTTTTTATTCTTGTCTAACGAAACGTGCACATCTTTTATTTTAAGTAGGTGTAGTTCAGTCTCTGTTCAGTCCTCCTACGATTATGCTGTGGGTGACAATGGCAATATTTCTCAGATCCTCATGCTAATGCACAAAAAGTCTAAAAAGTAAAAAAGTCTATCCATAAGTAGACTTATATATTCTATATTAGAACAAGTCCATTAATATAAACCTGTGATTTGCAGCACCGCTGTCAGAGGTACTATTATTGACAACTAATCAACACCTTCTGACCAATCAGAATCAAGAGTGAAAAAAAAAACTGTTATATAAGGTCACTATGGAGTCATAGAGACATATCTATACCATCTTCACTCCTTTCACACCTCATATAAAGCACAGAACCGAGACTGAACCATTTATTCTTACGTATAAATAGATTTATGGGATTTTCTTCCCATAATGGAACCAATCAGAGGAGTAGTGTCATTGTAAAGAGCTCAACACTTTTCTAACTCATTAACTGTTGTTTGGGAATGTGAGATAGGCTTCATTAAAAGTTTGAACACCTGTAGCGGTGACATTTAGGCTGAAAACCTGGCAGTAATTATTCTCTCACTTTTGGAATGAACAACAAGCTCAAATCAAGGATCAAGCCGAATATAAAATCCTCACCTGTTTAAGTAAACTGTATAAGTCTCATTCCCTATCCTTCACTCTGTCTCCTCTGATTGATGAGTATCTGTGAGCTCATGAATGTAGAAGAGGGTGGATATGAGTGTGTAATGCCACCATATGACTTAAAAAATCTTATTTGTCTATAACCTTTGACTAAAATGCAGTTACTTTTTCCTGCCTCTAAATTGCCGACCTGCTCTAACAACCAAGCAATGCCTGAGATTCTCATGACGTTGACCACAAACATTGGCCTTGGCATTTGAGAAACAAATGTAGCCTCACTCCTGGCATGAAATGATGTCTTTTTTCTTAAATCTGTACCCCTGCATTGCCATACTTACCACCACCTCCATCTTCTCAAGTGGCGATCTTGTTTCACTGGCAGAATGACTGCTGGAAGAGAAATCTAGATCTGACTCAGTGTTTGTTTTGGAGTGCCCAGTTTTCACCTGGAAATCAAAATCTGATGGATAAACCCAAATCCCGCCCCAAAGCTGCGGTAGTGAAGAGACAGGAAATAGACACAAAGGTAATTGTTATAGATGGAATTGCTGTTATAGCTGTAAATATCACCAGGAAGAAAGTGCAAAACAAAGTGTGTGTGTGTGTGTGTGTGTGTGTGTGTGTGTGTGTGTGTGTGTGTGTGTGTGTGTGTGGACAAACAAACTAATAGTAAAAAGTGATTGGTTGTTGGGAAACAATGGTGATCAGCGATTGGTCATTGGGAAACTATAGTGATCAATGATAAGTCATTGGGAAACTATGGTGATCAGTAATTAGCCACTGGGAAACTATGGTGATCAGTGATTGGTCATTGGGAAACTATGGTGATCAGTGATTGGTCATTGGGAAACTATGGTGATCAGTGATTAGCCACTGGGCTGGTTTGAGTCTTTCTATAACTGCTGATCTTCTGGGATTTTCACAGACAACAGTCTCTACATTTTACTCAGAATGGTGCATTAAAGAAAAAACATCCAGTGAGCAGCAGTTCTGCAGACAGAAACGCCTTGTTGATGAGAGCGGTCAACGGAGAATGACCAGAGTAGTTTGAGCTGACAGAAAGGCTACAGAAACTCAGACAACCACTCTGTACAATTGTGGTGAGCAGAAAAGCATCTCAGTATGCACCATACAAAACTGGACAGCTGAAGACTGGAAAAATGTAGCCTGGTCTGATCAGTGTTGATTTCTGCTGAGGCACACAGATGGTACGGTATGAACAGCATGAATCCATGGACCCAACCTGCCTTGTGTCAACAGTCCAGGCTGGTGGAGGTGGTGTAATGGTGTGGGGANTTAATACCAATCATTCATCGCTTGAATGCCACAACCTTTATAAGTATTGTTGCTGACCATATGCATCCCTTCATGGCCAAAATTTAGCCATCTTCTAATGGCTACTTCCATCATGATAATACACCATGTCACAAAGCAAAAGTCATCTCAAACTGGTTTCATTAACATGACAATGAGTTCAGTGTTCTTCAGTGGCCTTCCCAGTCACAAGATCTGAATCCAATAGAACACCTTTGGGATCTGGTAGAACGGGAGATTCTCAGCATGAAGAATCTGCAGAAATTGCATGATCCAACATGTACTGGAATCTCAAAGGAATATTTCCAATATCTTGTGGAATCCATGCCATGAAGAATTGAGGCTGTTTTGAGAGCAAAGGGAGGCTCTACCCAGTATATATCATTTATTATTATTATTTATTATTATTTTTTGACTTCTAGTAATAGTCCTGTCCCCAAATAGGCTTCATTTATAAACAAAATTAAAAGCTATATTGAGGTAAATGGTAGGGAGAGTAGGCACACTATCTTAAAATATTGAAGATAGTATGCCTTGAAGATAGGTTATTGAATGATCATAGATTTTACTTCATGGTTATATAAAATTAAAATTTGAATTAATCAAGTGTGGGAGTGATTGGTTTGCTCCTTGACATATCTATGATTATATAAACTGCCTTAATGAGATACTTCATCCAACAACTCTAAAGTTGCAAATAACACATGAATACTAGCATTACAAAGAGATCCTCATTAAGATTCATTAGATAGCCATATTAGCATCTCAGGATGAACTATTGCTCAAGTTTGCCAGTTGTACTCCACCTTATACCTTACTTCTGGATAATTATGAATGGTCATGTTTAATAACCAGCATACAGTTATTCACTAAACACCTCTTGGCACATTTGGACACAGTGAATACTCCATGGTTGAACATTGCATTTTCCTACACAGCCCATTTGCTCATTTTTGTTTTTATTCTCTAGCCAGACTTGGGTTGTAGCAATCACAATGGAGCAATAACATGGAGTTGGGTTAAGACTCACTGTTGTAAAGGCTAGTGGAGTTGTTTTGTATGCTTCACTGTATGGCATTGTAAAAAACAGCAGATGGAGAGGAGAGCAGGAGGGAGCGGTTTGGCAGACTCGAGCTATGCATTGAGCTGTTTCCTGTATGAAAGGACATTCAGCCTTACTGATGCGCTGGGAAAAAATCCAGAATGATTACGTGACTGTTAGTCGTGCAGTATGCAGCCGTTATACTGACTTGACTTGGTGAACACCCATCAGTAGCTTGGCAATGAAATTATTAATGTTGAACAATGCATTATATCATAAGATCTCATCGATAGCATACTAAGAAGTATGTGGGCAAACTATCACACACACACACACACAGACACACACACTTAAAGGCAGATGGGCAGCTGTATTCATAATTTCAAATCGTTTTAAGACTCTAATGCTCAACTATGTTTATTGCATGTTTTCTCCAAATACCAAACATATTAAAAAGTCTGTCTTTTCATGTTATTTGTAATTTGACTTGACAATATGTGCATTGGGGGCATTTGGGGATGATGGAATAATTAATCTACCTTGTTCGTGTTCATTACACCCACAACTGTATTTCACATTCTCCATCACTGCCGATGATGGGTTACTGATGTGTCAGCAACATTAGCTGAAATGTATTAGCCCCAATGCACACAAAATCTAGGGGGGTGTTTCACTCTGTGTAGTCACCTGACATGACCCTGTCGGGCTGCATGAATCTACACTTGGCTAGAAGGGAAAATCAGCTCCATATCACTTCTCAGGTCTTCTTACCATTCCGAGTGTTTTTCTTTTGACCATTAGTGGTGGTGTGCTTGGTTCCCCAAATATACAAGATAACCTGCTTTAAGATATGTGAGGCAGCTTTACAGTCTATGTGAGGCAATTTATAGTCCAAGAATGTAGCTGTGGTAAACTAAACAGCTAAGTTGTGCAGAACTAATGTTTTAACTAAATGACCAGAAGCAAGTTGCAGGAAGATCAACTGGAGAAACTAGTAAACACTTTGACTGGAAGAAGTGAAAGTACACATAAGTGCAAACACTGATTAAAACGTAACTTTTAGTTACTATGAAGATAGTAATTTCTGCACTCTCAGATGAGATGCAGCTTCATGCATATTCTTTTAAGTTTATAATGGAATCTTCGATTAGAGAGCAAATAAATTCAGGCACTTTCACCTCTCTGGTACCAGATGTAAGAACAGTCTGGTTTTACATTCAGCACATGGTGGTGGTAGCACCAGGAGCTTTTGACACATAGTCCGAAGCCTGATAACTCCATGTTAGTTGGGGAAGTTCCACTGGTTACTCTGTAGGCAAGCGTCAGCGATTTAAAGTTAATACAAAGCAACAGGAAGCCAGATAAGTGATTATATTTTATATATAAAATATACAGTACATAGCTGAAATTAAAATATTTGTGTTAATATGTTTTAAATATTATGTGTTTTAGCAAGCTATTTAAAATTGCTTGCAAGTTATCCCATCCAGCTTTGTATTTTGAAGCAAGAAGGGGTTGCAGTATTGGAATCCGGCTCATATTGGCCTGAAGGATCTGATACTGGATCAGTATCAGATAATACAATCTGAGATAATATGGGATAATAGAATAATATTAGGATAATACAATCTGGTCCACTGGCGTATTTTATTCCATGTGATTTGAAATGTTATTATACTGAAAATTAGAAAATGTTATTGGTGCTTCTCTAAAAGCAAGTTATCTTTCCACTGAAACCCACTGAGTCAATGTATACAGCAATACTGTGCACACACAACTCAAACCCTTTCTACAGAACAATACATAGTGTGTGTGTGTGTGTGTGTGTGTGTGTGTGTGTGTGTGTGTGTGATGGTTCTGTTAGATCAAAAGATGAATATGAGATGATATATAAGAATTTCAGCTTTCATTCATTTCCTGATATTTACATCTAGATGCATCAAACATGGCACCTTTTGTTTGAAACCACACATTTTTCTAATGATTAAAAATATTGGAACATGTAACGGACAGGTGTTTCTTGTTGTTCAGGGCTGCCCTGTTAGACTGATTGTTTAACATTTCATAGCTCTGAAGGTCTACTCTTGTTTTTAGCCCTGGGTTCTGCCTGTGAAACCTGCATTTTTCTTTAAAAGGATAAACCGATATGAAGATCAGAGAGCTGTCTTTGAAAATTTTCACTTTAGCTAGGAAGAAAATTTTTTGTCTCCTCAATTATTTGCACCCCTCCCAGAGTGACTCCCATTGTCCAATTTCTTGGACTAGCAAATATAAAGACTAGTGTAGCCTATGACTAGTGTAGCCTATGACTTTGAGGACAGACATCTTTTTTCATCTTGTGAGAGTTGCCTGTGTAGGGTAGAGCTTGAACTTTACAGGAAGTAGAAAGTCATCTGAGAAATAGAAACTACCTGGTACTGGTGGCTAACGAGAGCACTTTGTTGTTTTGAATATTTTTCTTGTAGCTGTTATGGAATGATTTAAAATAAAGTAGGTGAAATCATAACACACAGTAAGAGACATGCAAACCCTACCTTTTTGGCCAAAGAGCCCTCCATCATGATGGTCCTGATTGTTGTGATGGTATGCCAGTTGGTCTTGGGTGCCATCATTAAGGGTGAGGCTGGCACGGGCCGAGCCTTTAAAGCCAGCCGTGACTCTGCCATCCTTACTGAATATGAACAGCAAAAACAAGAGCGTGATTAGCTTGTCCATGGCTGAGAAGGGAAAAGGGAGACATAATTGTTAGAGCGGTGCTATAACAGCAGACAGCAGTCCCTTCCTGATTCCTCCATTTGGATGTATTGGAGTGCGTGTGAAAGCTGAGTAAACATGGTTTGCTTTATAAATGCATGCTGCTGAAATCTATTCGCTAAGGGAGGGAGGGATTGTGGGAACGATGGCATTTAAGGATTCCATCTACTGGTTCAACATTGCAACTACGAGTTGGTCAATTTCATGCTCAGTAGTACTTATCATTTCACTATCATTCAATAACAATTTTTATTCTTTTAATAGTATTTTGTAGTTGCTTTTATAAAACAGCAGTAATAATAGTAATGATAATAAGAGCAATAACGATAGTGATAACAGTAAAAACAATATCAATATAACAATAATAATAATAATAATAATAATAATAATAATAATAAGGAATCCCATCCCTCCTGCCATCCATCCAACCAACCAACTATATTTTCTTATTATATATTTATATATTTTTTGGCCAAAAGGCAATGTCTGGAAAATTTTTATAAATTTTGCCAAGGAGCCTTGATAGGAATGCATACTGTCTGTGCTGAAGTTAGTTTGGAAAGAAATAACATCAGATTTATGTGTCTGAAATACAGAATAATATAGTGCACTATATATAAAAAAAATAATAACTGCATACAGAATGCAGTTTAAAATGTAATATAAATTTAGGCAAGAATCCTGAATGGGAATACACAGAGATTACTGAATTTGCAATTTATATAGGCCTGTCGCATATAATGTTCACTACAAGACAGCAGGCTTCTGCAGCATGCATACAGTGGGTGACAGTTCAAATGAAAATTCAATATAAAGTATGTTAGTAATCTGCCAGAACAGCTTTAATGCACCTTGATAGATTCGGAAAAGACTCTGGAATTGTACTAGAGTGACGAACACCATTCTTTCAAAAAGATATTCCCTCAGTTGGTGTTTTGATGGTGGAGAGCACTGTCCAACACCACTCCAAAATCTATTTCAACATAGTCCTGACTATGAAGGTCATAGAATATGATTTGCAAATTTTTTCCCCTCACTAATGAAGATGTCGAGGTTCTCTTTGGGAGTGACGAGGTTGGACAGGATTAGGAACGAGTACATTAGAGGGACAGCTCATGTTGGACGTTNAGAAGATAGGGATAGGTGGAGAGCGATGATTCGCTGTGGCAACCCCTGAAGGGAAAAGCCGAAAGAAGAAGAAGATTAATTCATTCAGTATACCCTCATGCCCTGTGGTTGGGGCCGGAATCATCCTAGAAGAGATCACTCTGGAAATGTTTCATCATAGAATAAAGGTGATGAGTCAGAATAACTTTGTTAACCCAAACCACATTAGCAAAATGCCCTCCACATCACAGCAGAGCCATCCATTTATAGCCTGCGTATATACAGTGTATATACACTGCAAGGTATTGCAGTATACTTTAGCGATAATTGACAGTCTTCCTGTTTCTCATCAAATCATCAGCTTTTGACATTAAATTAACTGCAGACAGTTCATATTAAAGGCTTCCTATTATACTGTTTTGCTTTATTGCTTTATTGTGAGCTAATTAAATACACTGTAATATATTACTTTGTAGCTTCTGACTTTGAACATATTTGCTCTCTCCAGAAAGTCCTCACAGATATAATTTATTAAAAGTAAAGACAGTAAAGTAAAAGAATCAAGTAAAGAGAATTAAAACACTGAAATTAAATTAAATAAAAAGAGAACAAATAAGCACAATATGAGAAGAAACTATTGTCCTGCATGGATTAAGCAGATTTAGGATTTTCTAAATACATGTGTGTACTTGATTACCAGTGCAAAAGCAGCACTGAATGGTTGGTCATCTCTCTCGAGTATGATATGATATGATATGATATGATATGATATGATATGATATGATTATACAACATCTTGGGAGTCTCATAACGCTCTATTTTTTGGTTTTAAAATATTGGATTGATGACAGAAAAGTCAAAAGAAAAGTAATATTTGCAAAAAAAAAAAAAAAAAAGTCCCTGATTACCCAGTTCATGTACACATTATGGTACTCACCAACCCTTGGAAAAACGAAGAAATTTCAATTAATAAGTGCTAAATCCATGACTGAGCAATATGCAGCACTACACACAGCCACTAGAGAGAAGCATTGTAACATGTTCACTTTCCTGCTGCCTCCAAACCTGTTTCCGAATTAAGCTGAACTCAGTTGTTGTGTGATTTATTACAAGCGGGTTGCGCAGTGGCTAAATCAGCAGCACATATATCAACCATTCAGCTGTTTCTCGTTTTATAAAGAGATGAACCAGCAGAAAAAACCTAACAGCACACTAGTTCAAGGAGACAGGGGGCCTGCAATGTTTCGGAAGTATTTTTCTGTGTTTGCTGCACCTGCAAAAATGCATGTTGACATAACCAGTCTCTGAAAAATAGCTCTTTAAAGATTCTAGAGCATGAAAAGGAGGCTTAGCAGAGTCTTCGTAATGCTGTATACAGCACAATACGAAAACCGGTATGTGACAGCTGTATAAATGCGTAATACTCTATTATAGCTACATATCTGTGTAATTTCACGCTTCATTTAAGCAAATTCTTATAGAACCACTCACTAAGAAAGTAGCCTGCTGTAGATTTTAGATTACAGAGTGGGAAAATGAGTGGGTCTACAATGCACTAACCAGGCGAAGAAATCAGGTTGAGAAAAAAAAAATCAATAGTGTGAGATGAATGGTGCTACAGATAATTATTTCTGGGAAAATTATAGCATCTGACAATTGAGAAATTATAAATTAATTAAAAAATAATCTCAGTCAGATAAGCAGGGCAACAAATTTGGATTCTTTTCAATTCAAATTGTGTAACAAAATTAAAAATATGGCACAACAGGGTTACAGCAGTCTGAATCATTTTCAGTATGGTTTTAAAGTTTAACTAATGTTGAGGTACAGTGGCTATCTTGCCACCTCACAACTCCAGGGTTTCTGCTTCGATCCTGAGTTTTGCATTTTCTCCCCATGTCCATGTGGGTTTCCTCAGGGTTCTCCGGTTTCCTCCCACCTCTCAGAAACATGCAGATAGGTGGATTGGCTATGATAAGTTGCTCCAAGTATGAGTTTGTGTGTGCCCAGGCTCTGGATTCACTGTGACCCTGATCAGGATAAAGCATTTACTGAAAATAAGTAACATTAACTGCTTATAGACTGGATATAAATGCAAAGCAATGACCAAAGCAGAATCTTAGAGGATGTTCACCCAGCCTTTTTACTTTCGAGCAAACAAACAAATCACAGATATGACACAAAAAAGATTTTGTTCAATAGCTTAACATTCTGGCTTTGTGAAACATA
>CM074961.1:19682486-19692584 GCA_037577455.1 Pangasius macronema
AGCATGGCCGCTCTCACCACTGTCTCGTTCACCTTCCCCTTGACTCTCGCTGATATTTTTCCATCACACAGAACTCTAAGCTGCTAAACTGAGCCATGAGCTGCAACCTAAGCCAAGAAGACAGAGCTGTAATGCTGTTGGATGTCGGATACTAGTGGTGGATACAAGCTCAGTCCTTTAACTAATCAAAAGGAAAAAAAAAAAACAAGAGTCATACACAGAGCTAGCGTTACATGGCACTGAACACAAGAGACTATACAGAACAGAAGCTTAGCAACTAAGCAATGAAACTAAGAGCTTAAATAGGGACACGATTCAAAGGGAAACATGAAACAGGTGAGTACAATCAGACACGGCATGTGACATGGGGCTAATGGGTAGATCATCATTTTAGTTACATGCAGTATGAAATCAAACCAAACCAAATCAAATCTGGTATCAACTTCGCTCTGATTCACACTCTGGAAAAACTACTAGGTGCAAAAGCTCCCTAAATCATCACTAACATTCAGACATTTTCATAAAATGTTGAACATTCATACAGATTAATCGTGGGACTTGCACTCTGATGACCTCTTCCCTTGTTTCCTTCCTCACTTCACTTGCCACTGAGCTATTATCCAATCACCTTACACCACATCACTCCCTTGAAAAACTGGAATTGATTAGCGGAGGATTCTCAGCTCATTATCTCAGTTAGTCATTCTGTTTTTCACCTTTTCCTCTCACGCACCTGTTCTTCTTCTCTTCATCTTTCTCTCTTCATTACAGTCACAGAGTCTGTCATTCTTTTGTATTCGCGGTCCCGTCTTGCTAAAAATAAATCAAGACTTCAATTTTCCTCTCTCTCATTACTGCGCGCAAAGCTTCCTTTGGTCTATAGAACCAGAAAGATTTAAAATTACTCAATTCACCTGAAGAGAAAGAAAACTTTTTTTTTTTTTTTTTTTTTTTTAACTTTCTTAGATTCTCCCAGACATGTGGCGTTATTGAAAGTGTTGCTTCCTCCATTTAATGCATGCTGGGTTTATTTTTTTGCAGTCTCACTGTCAGGGAAAAATAAAACTAATCCAGAGCCACAGCCTTTATCCTCCTTGCACTTGCTCTTTACCTTTAACACACCTCTGAAATTAAAGAAAAAATTGCTGTATACCTCATTTTAATTCAGCGCGGCACATGATGATGCTGCAGTCTTTAATCCCTACTGAATTTAAATATGCTTTACTGCTCTAAAACCCAACACTTAAAAATGCTGTTCTTCTCTTTAACACACAAATGAGTCATAAATGAGATGCTGGGCTTTTTAAAAAAAAACTTTTATCCCCAATTATTTTAAAAACGCTGTTTAACTTTTCAATGCTGGTTCTCGCTTTAATACAAAATTAAAAGTTGTTTTATTATTCCCAGTTTCCATTTAAAGATCCTAATCCTTTCACACTTTTTTTTCCCAGAGAGTTCGGTACCATTTGGCGCCACATGCCAAGCAGCATATTTAATTCAACTTGTTTCACAGGAATGTTTCCTCTTGTGAAAAGGTTGTTATGGTCAGTAAATTAAACAGAATGCTTTGTTTAAAAAAAAATGACTTTCAGAGGATTGGAACTGTGTAATTAAGGAATGGTGACATGCTGTGCGTCCAAAAACGTGTTGAGCTTGAGTGTTGCTGTTAATGCTGGCGGTGGCTCAATGGTTAAGGCTCTGGGTTGCTGGTCAGAAGGTTGGGAAGGTTGTCAAGCCACAGCAAGACAGAGATGTTGGGCCCTTGGACAAGGCCCTTAACCTTCTCTGCTCCAGGGTCGATGTGTCATGGCTGACCCCAGCTTCCTAACAGTGGGCAGTGGCAGCTCAGTGGTTAGGACGTTGGGCTACTGATTGGAAGGTCATGAGTTTGATCCCCAGCACCATCAAGCTGCCATTGCTGGGCCCTTGAGCAAGGCCCTCAACCCTCAACTGCTCAGTTGTATAAATAAGATAAAATGTAAGTCGCTCTGGATAAAGGCGTCTGCCAAATGCCGTAAATGCAAATGTCCTAACAAGCTGAGATATGCCAAGAAATGAATTTCACTGTGCTGTGATGTATATGTGACAAATAAATGCTGCTTCCTTTTCTTCAATAATTAAACAAAAATTGAAAAACGGATGAACCTAATGCTTACAGGTTTGCAAATCTGCATGCACAGATGTGACGAATGGACTTCAGTCCATCATTTCTTCCATTTTTGTGCATCAGGCATTAAATCAGAACCGAACGCAGGGAACCGAAGAAACGTCGTGACCACGTTTGCCATAGGATCGGTTCATCGGTTCACTGGTTTGAAGGAATCATTCATTTCAAACAGACAAGCAAACACATTTGAGGAAAAAAACAAAACAAAACGTGACTTACAATGCACTTGATTTTCATTCGTGACAATTCGTGACAATCATTTGTGCTGATGATCGAATGCGACAAAAGTTGTGCATTCCATCGTCATGCGCTGTTCTCACGTCACCGCAGAAATGAGAAGTTTGAATATAAGTTTTTCTTTCTATTTTGTGTCAGACTGTAAATAGGAGATAACTAAACGCAGGTAGGAATTAAATCTGTGAGAGAGGAGCTAAAGAGACAGCAGACCATACGTGCCATAGATTTGGTCCGAGGTATCATTCAAGACATTCGGATCTGTTGCTTTTCTGTGTCTTACATCATTTGCATAGAACAGAGAAAAGCTCAGTTCAAATGTTGCCTGTTTTGCTTTTGCAGAAATCATGGCTGCATGTTGCGTGTGTACATAGAACATAAAAGCTGCTTGTCTCTTTGCCTCTTGAACATCTAAATGAAAACTGGGTTAATGTGCTCTGAATTTCGATCATTATTAGTGCATCAGTAGCTTCATTTAAAGATGCTGCACCTCCAATTAAACACCCGCATCACTGATCCCCACATTAATTACATTTCAGATGCTATTTTTACTAGACTAGCATTGTGCCTAGAGATGCCTTGTATCTCAGAAGCAGTCTCTCCAGTGATGGTCTGGCCTTTGAAACTTGCAAATCTCCTGTTAAATCGTAACCTTATGCATTCCAGCAGTGCAGACCAAAGCCGTCACAGGTCAGTAATGAAAGGACAAACTGGCAGAAATGACGTCTCAGATAAAGAGTGTGTGTCTGAGAGAGACTGACCCATGTGATAAGACTGGAGTCGAGCTGTGTCCCTGCCTGCCAATTAGACCGTTTTTTTTGCTGGGTTTTATGCATGAAAGCGAGACACCACGCAGCAGTGGATCTAAAACCATATGTTTAAAATGCAATTTAGTGTGCAAACAAAATAAAAACAGGGAAGCAAAGATGACAAATGGCATATTTATATATTTTTCACATTACATACCTTTTTGCTTTCTTACATTTAAAGTGTATAATGAGACACTGTGTTGATGATTACATAAGAAATGGAAGAAAACCTTATTAAAATATCAGTTGTAGACTCTTTTGCGATTCTGTTCACCAAATATAAATAGCTGGATCTGTACTGTTCTACTTACATCATTAGCAGTGGAGACTGAAAATGACAGTCTTGTCTACTTTTGATTAATGATGTGAATTATCTTAAGTAATATGTCATTATTAAGAGTTTATTTCATAGCTGTTAGCATTCATAATGGCTATTCATATACATATGTGTCAGTTGGCTGCTAGTGTATATGCTACATTATTTCCTGAGGCACTAGGGATTAGTTCATCATTATTAAAGTATTAGCTACGAGTCAAAACTTATTTATTTTTGTCTAATAAATCAATTTCGAGAGCCGATCAGAGTAAAGCCTGATGCCTTAGCAGCAATGTCTGAGTCACGTTAGGTCGTTAGTAGGTCGTTAGCTAGCTGAGTGAGCTTGACTGTCACAGCTCAGTCATCTATAACAGGTCAGTCCTGTTTGCTAATAACCCAAGCTGTGACTTGATTCTTTGGACACAGATGACCTTGGGTATTTTTGTTATCCACTTGTACTCACTACCTCTCAATCATGTTACTGTGGAGTCCCTGCACTTTGCCTCTGCTCGCCCACTAAATCAGCTGCACATTGCACAGCCAGAGAAATATGATGGTGATCCTAATAAATGCCAAAGTTTCCTGCTATGCTAATCTAAGATCTGACTGCAGATTACAACAAAATAGCTCAATTAGTGCCACTGCTCACTGGAAAGTCACTCAGCAGTATGGACACAAGGAGGTGAGATCACCCGATCTTATGGATGGTTTGTGGGGCTTTTTCACAATGTTTTGGAGCATCCTCACAAGGGCAAAGAAACTGGTGAACATCCTTTCTCCCTAACATGAGGGAAGCTGCACAATATGCGCTGGAATTCTGGATACTCCCAGAGAGTGGAACAAGCAGGTCCTCACTGAATTGGCCTGTCGCTACAGTGATACCACTCTGCACAATCTTATCAGCCAGCCTGGATAAATTACTCAAGGAGAAGAAGATGGACATCATTACTACCTGAGCCACCATACTAAGTTGAAGAGCCCATGCAACTTGCTAACACCAGGCTCACCCAAGGAGAATGCAACTGTAGGATGGAAAGAAATGGGGTTTTGTGTTTGTGGTTTTGTTTTGGAGATCCACCCACAATATCCTACTCAACACCCTTCTGAACTAGGTCTCTTTTGACCAAAGCAGCAAGTGGAAAGCCAATCATGCCATAATGTGTTGAGACCAGCACCAATCATTCACCCTAAAAATGAGTCTGCACCAGTCGGGTATCAAACGTGATGTTTCAGCCCTCTTCCATGTGGGACTGGCAGAGAATTCCATCAACCAGGAACTGGCCAAGAAACTCAAGTTAGACCTACAACAACTTCGGTCACCTCTACAAGTTAGAAGTTAGACACGGCCATATCACTCACTCCTGCACTCCTCTGTTCATTCTAATGACCAGTGCTTTGCATTCTGAAACTTTATCCCTCTTAGTTACTGTCTCACTCAAGGTTCCCATTGTGCTTGGGCTTCTGTGGTTACAAATTACAACAGACAGCAATTCCGACTATCCTGGTCTGTGAGTGAGATTCTATCATGGTCACCAAAGTGCATTCATTCAAACATCAACCATATTATGAACAATTACCATAGAAATCCCTGATGGGAATACATCTTGGAAGCCTTGAAACAGGACTACATTAGACATCACCAGCGTCTGCAGGATTCTTCTTTGTGTAGAAAAAAGGGGTGGCCTTTGGCAATGCTTTGATAATAAAGACCTGATGTATATATAATCAAATATAGGGGTCTTCTAGGTATCTTCTACTTCTGGTACCGATGTCAGATGAACAACTCAGAAAAGCAAACTTTTTCGCAAAACTTGACCCCAGGAGTGTCTACAATTTAATTCACTTTCAGGAAGGTGATGAATGGAAGACTGCATTCAGCACTGCCTCAGGCCACTATAAATACTGCGTCTTGCCGTATGGACTGGTCAATGCCCCTTCTGTTTTCAGACGTTCATAAATGATGTGCTCAGAGACATGTTAGGAAAGTTATTATTTTTAACATAATATATTTTTCTTATATCCATGCATGCATCGATGACATTTTGATATATTCTCCATCCTTTCAGATCCAGGTCTGTCAAGTCAAGAAGTCGAAAAGCAGAACAAGCTTCCTAGCATCTCAAGGATGCCCTCAATACCAGCAGCCATTCTCACCCAGAGAACACCAAGATCCTAAGCTTCTCTGTATTGTGTAAGAAGGTGCCTCAGAGACAGGAGTTGGAGCAAACTTGCTCCAGTTGGAAAACTTCCACCGAATGCATTTATGATTTAAAAAACTAGAGAAATATTAGCAGTCAAGTTAGCCACTGTGCTGTAATATATATGTGACAATAAAGGCCTTTTCTATTTTCAGATTTGTTATATAAAGTATTGAAAATGATACAGTAATTATTAATTTCTAATGTAATTATCAAGTAGTTTTCACCACATAACATTTTTGTTTGAGTAATTTTATTAATCACTGGGTTAGGGTTAGGGTTAGGGTATTAATTTATGCGATTCTGGCACCGAATTAAAAGAAAACGTTGCACATAAATGACCCGAAATCTTTTGCGACGATGAAAACGATGAAACCCTCCTTTTTTATGAGAGTAATATAGAGACTGTTTTGTGTATGCAGTTAGTTTTCCTTTTCCTTTTCAGAGGTAGTGAAAGTGTTACCACTGACCTGTATTTCAATAACTCCCCTTCTTGACATGTTCTTTATCAGGTACGTTATTTAAATAAATCACTTTGATCATGTGACCATTTACACCACTCACAAAAAATGTTCATGTGAAATCTCCAGCTATAAGCTAATCTGAATCTCCAAAGAAACATGCTGACAACATGCTGACTTTTCGAGCATTTTAAACACAAAATAAAACCAATCAGGTTCATTTTTTAACATAATGATGATGCTCTGTATGTTTTACACCACAGTTGGTCTGGATAGTATATGCGCTTTGAGAGTTAAGGTAATAAGTAAGGAGTAAAACACAATGTGTCATGCTGTAATAGGAAAATAATCAATGACAGTAGATAAAGAAAAACACCGCTTGTCATGTTACTGAGAAAACAGAAAGCAAAAAGCACTTTCCTACTGCAGAAAGCTTACCGACTTTCCTTCCATAAACGTTAAATAAACAGAAAACTTCATTGTATCAATCATTCTATATTCTATATAACACATTGTTTAAATCAGTTTATAATTAGACTTAATTACACAGAGTGTCACCATACAAATCCCTGTGTTATAAGTCATTACTATAGAAACGATAACACATTAGAATGAGCACATTACTATAAACCTGTGATTTGCAGCAGCACTAATGTCAATGCCGGTATAAAACTAATTAATTCTTTTTCAGCCATGTTGTCATTGTGTGCAATTGTTTTCCCAACATAATCATTTGACGTATCTATATGGTCGAAGAATGCCAGCGTAGGTCAGAGAAGCTGACGAGTAAAATAATAAGTGTGAGAGGAGTTATAATAATTGCTTCACCATAACCATCTTCTTGCCGGAGAGAAAAAGAGAGCTGCTGGTTTAATTCTGTCTTTCACCATGAGCACCTGAGACTTGCAGTTTGACTAGCTGGAATACGTGGAGTGAGAGAATCTCCAAGTTTAATGGTTCCATAAGGAAATACTCAAATGTCAATCATCCGGTTGACAGAACCAGACGACAGAACCACCGACACCCAGCTGAGAGCCTGATTACTGCTGTGGTTTTCCTCTAAAAATAAAATAACCTAAGGCCTGTAATGGGGAAGACAGAGAAGCAAAAGGAAAACAGCATCCCGGCTTGCAGTTCACGGCCTTCTTCTATACTGAGAGCTGATCCGATCTGACTCATCCGTCTTTTCATTAAAAAAGTTAAACAAACCTCTGCTGAAAGGCCTGGATGAAGCACCTCGATGGAGAGCTCAATCAAAAAAGCCCAGCTGATGATTGAAAAAGACAATGTGGGACATAAGTCTTTTATTTGGATGTGTGTGTATTTGCACCCTAAGTGGTTTCTGGGTGAAAAAACGAAGTGATGCCCTATTTTATAATTAATTTAATACAAATAAATACATTTTTTAAACTAACTTAATCTTCGTAACTTTTCATACAAATTGAGTCATGCACCATGTTGAAATGCAGACACATTGTGGTCTGATGGTGTTAAAGAAAGGAGATGTAAAACAGGAGATATGTTTGTTTTTGTTTTGCTTTTTTAACTGGACCATTTGATGACTTATTAGCTAAAGTCGAGTGAGTGAGGTCAGGTCAGGACAGGCCAAGTCAGACCTAGTCGGTCTTTATAGGCCAGGTCAAGTCAAATCAGGTCATGTCATGTCGTATCACATCAAGTCAAGTCAAGTCAAGTCAACTGAGGTCAGGACAGAACAGACCAAGTCAAGTCGGGTAAAAGTTGAGACAAGTTGGGCTAGTCAGTTCAGGTAAAGACAGTTCAGGCCAGTTCAAGTCAAATGAGACTAGGACATATAAAGTCAATTCAAGTCAAGACAGATTAAATCTGTTCATGCCAGGCCAAATCAAGTCAAATCAGGTCATGGCAAAGAAAAGTCAAGTCACATCATGTCAAGTGAAGTGGAGTCAGGTCAGACAAGTCAGGTCAAGGCAAATAAAGTCAAGTCAGATCTTCTTCTTCTTCTTCTTCTTTTGGCTTTTCCCTTCAGGGGTCGCCACAGCAAACCTATCCCTATCTTCAAAGTCAAGTCAGATCAAGTCAGGTCGAACGAGGACAAGTCAAGTCATATATCGTCACATCATGTCACATCAAGTCGAGTCAAATTAAGTCAGTACAGGTTATCACTTCGGCCCAATTAAAGTCTAAATAGCAGTAAGGTGAGTACTGTCAGTCCACATTACAATCCTTAATTATGCGTGTACAGAGTAGATGCCATTTCATACTTTCTTAAGTCAAACAAGCCTTCTGCAAAAAAGTACAAGAACATAATGTTAAAATGTATTTAATGTCCCATCTGTGATATTAAATCCACTGACAGTACTTAATTAAATACTAAATTAAAAGGGAATAATAATAATAATAATAATACTCTAATGACATTTATAGAAATAAATGATGCATAGCTCTATAGACATGAGAAAGGAATGAAGGTACATTCTGTTTATCTGCATATTCATGCATATTCATATTCATATTCGTTTATTAAGATGCACTGGAGCGCCTGCTATGCTGGGGGCGAGACAATAACTAATGTAAAATTAATTTACCTGTACTGTTTTTTTTTTCTGTGCTCACATCCCTGAACAAAATTGACACTCAGTCAGTAATTAAAAAGGTCTCATTAATTATATTAAAAATAGGATATTTTCTCTGTAAGGGGACTAAAAAGGCCTGATTTATGGTTCTCTCACCGTGTTGACTCACGATTTTTTTAGTCATAATTTCTTCTGCTTTAGGTTTTTGCTGTTGGTGTAAAGAGAGGAGGCTGCGACTCGTACACAGAGTTTGATATTAAATTAATTCGTCATTATATCTAACCATAAAGCTTTAAGTCTGTCTCTTTGACCCATACATGAAATTCCTTTCTCGCCTGGAACCTGTGTGTCTCATACAACTCTTTTAATCAATTGTCATCTTAGTTTCAGCGTCTAAAGATCAGCCTTGAGGGCACTTTTATGTGCTGTTAGAAGCAAAAGTCCTCTCAGGAATTAACAACAGACACACTGTAGATCAATGTCATGAGTTGGAGTCCTTGCCATATTATGTCCTTTATATGTAGTGCATATTTTATTGATGGACTGTACACAAAAAGGTTTAAAAAAAAAAAAAAAGAAATAAAAGAAAGCTTCAAGGTTATTCACTCTGAATGCGCTAAAATATGAACACATTCATGTGTCTGATTTCTGAGTATCTCTCCATTATTGCGATTGATTTCATAATGTCTTCATGCCCCGGTTGTTGCTGCACCAGCTGGTGTGTAACCAAGCAACCTGATCTGTCACTTTCATAATTTCCTATCAGTTTCTCGTGATTGAGGCGCACACACCACCCGAGACCGATGAGTGACAGTTCTGTGCCACTGTGTGTTTTTCTTCCTCCTCTCCTTTTTTTATTCCATTTCTCTGCCTCCCATGCAATCTGGAATTTCAGCTATTGGATTTTGTTCGATTTATTGTACATTATCCTGCATTGTTTTGTACGGTATTCTGCACATCTTTGTCTGGACTGTGGGTGAAAGAATAGTTTGAAATCACCTGATATCATCTGAAATCTTAATGTATAGCGTAGCATAAAATCCAAAAGCGGTTTTGAGAAGGAATGACGGCCCTTCAGTGCTAAAAATGTAGTTTTAACTTACAAATCGTTTCCTTTATACTCTAACCAGAAAGAGTCCCCTTTAATAATCGGTGCACAGTTATTAGGCAGCTAAATTTAAAAAAAAATTTTCCACTTGTTTATTCTTCAGTATTAAAGTAATATTTAACAAATCTTCTTCTTCTTCTTCCGGCTTTTCCCTTCAGGGGTCTCCACAGCGGATCATCTCTCTCCACCTATCCCTATCTTCTGCATCCTCAACACTTGCACCCACTAGCTTCATCTCCTCATTTATTAC
>CM074961.1:19703657-19716056 GCA_037577455.1 Pangasius macronema
ATCTAGACATCACACAGCAAATCTCTCCCGTGAATGCTGAAGCCACAGCCAATCCCTCTCTAATGCCTATTAAAAATCCTTCTTAAAACCATGCCAGAAAACACTTCTGCCTAATTTGTGACTGGTCCCTGTTGCACCACTTTCCCCCAAACCCGCTAATTACACAGATGTCAAACCACTTGTGAGACTGACAGTTCACTGCCAGTTATGGTTGGAGAGTCAGCCGTTGATGTTCGCCTACACTATGGTAACAGCACAGTCCATTGGTCTAATGAGTACAGCTGAGTATAATCCCTTTGAATGGAAGTAGAAACTCTTCATTCTCCCAGCAGGTTATCTCGCCTTCCTTTATGAGGGAGTGTAGTGGAAGGTCATCATGGCAAGCTAATTCAGTCTTTACTTCCTCACTCGAGCCAATTGATACAGCACTTCAATTCCAACCAGGCATCTCAGTGAGGCAGGAGGTAGCGTTTCGTAAGGAGGATTTTTAATAGGCATTAGAGAGGGATTGGCTGTGGCTTCAGCATTCACTGGAGAGATTTGCTGTGTGATGTCTAGATGACCTTGGGGTGATTTAAAGTCACTTCACTTTTACATTTACAGCATACCTAAATGCTAAATGCATGTTTCCTGGTAACTAGATTACCAGGAGTATCATTTAAACATTGCTTTATATCTATAGCAGGGTTGTTGTGTTAGTTGTATTTTGTTAGTTGTACTTGATATTTATTGTCCATCATAGTTCTCATGATGGTGATCCTGGTAGTGAGCTGTTCTTGGTGAACTGAACCGTTGTGCTTATGGTTACTGTAGAGATCTACACCAGTAACTACCTCCCCCCACTTCCTGCAAATTAAGAACCTGCAAATTCTCTTGATGGTCCATCAATGTTCTTCATTTCCTATTAATCCATTTTTTTGTAACGAGCCACTTCTTGTCACAGCTGAGGATCTTTTATCTCCTCTGCATGCTTAGACTCTGCTGCTATTGACAGGCCAATCAATGAGGTAGTCAAGGCAGATATTACTGTTCACATCTTTCCTCTCCTGCCTGGTTAACCTGCAAATGATGAGGCAGTCATAGACCACCAATCAAGAGGTACTCACATTTCATGGTAATTTCCTCAGTGTTATGCTATTTGCTTCAAACTACTACCTCCACATCCAGTAAAGGTCAGTTTGTTTCCTTTTCATCACCTCGTGACCAGCTTTAGGAGCTCGCAGACATTTTTAATAGGTGCAAAGCCACAAAAATATTCCACCTTTTGACTTGACTCCCATAAATGTGGAAAAATATTTTGAGAAAGACCTTCAGGTCTCTCAGCATACATGGCCAATTCTATGAATAATGATTATAGATGTTTGATGCTGTAACAGCTAGATAACGCTTACTTTCTTCCTCTCTACTGAGCAGTAAGTGCTACTTTACAAAACTTGACCTCCGCAGATCAGAGAGTGAGGTGGCTGCATGAGTGGAAAACCACCTTCATCACAACTTTGGGTCAATATAAGCAATCAGTAATGCCATATGGGATAGTCACCTCACCATCTGTCCATTGCAAACGTGTGTGGAGACATAATTGAACAACTGAAGGTCATTAACATTGATGACACTCATTTGCGATGTCCAAACGACCAAAATACCATAGAAATAACTAAATATTCTGTATTACTGTTGTGTACTGTTCATTTATTCATCTTCAGCAAGCATTTTATCCTGATCAGGGCGATGGTGCTTGCAGAGTTTATCCCAGATCCAAGCTGGGAATGCACCCTGGTTGGGATATCAGTCTCCAATCAACCCACAAGAATGTTTTGGGAGGTACAAAACAAGAGATCCTTGAGGAAACCAACAGGGACACAAGGAGAACTCTTAGTTATGAGTAACTTTTAAAAAAGTTACTCATAAATTTATTTATTATTTTTTCAACATTGAATCTAAGAGAATGTGTGTTTAAAAATTAAAATGTTTTAACTCCTCTCAGGCAAAAATATTTCACTTCTTACAAAGTTTCTTTGCTGCATTTTGCTCTTAAACGCATAAAACAAAAGTAAAAGTTTAAACTAAAAATACACAGTAGCACAAGAGCAATAAGAACACCAGGATTGTCGCAATCCATGCTGAAAAATAAGGCCAGTTTTGTTGATTAATTAATTCTTACCCTTTATTATCGCACACACTCAAAAGAAGACACTGAATGATTTCTTTGCTTCAGTATCACAAGAAACGTAATTAAAAACAGCCTTCATGGAGTACTGTTTTGATTACATTTGTACTATGTTTGAAGGACAGTCTCAGTCTTGAACAATCATGACAATCAGAAATGCTTCATATTGACAGAGATTTAAAAAAATGCATCAACCATTGTAAAGCCTTAATGAACATTTCAAAGGACAGCCTGATATTATGGATGTGACTCTAAGCTGGTGCATGGACTTGTATTGGGTCTTTTTTTTTTTTAATAATTAGTGAGGCTCCTTTTAGTAACGACCCACACTTTCCTATAATCAATCACCAGCTCATGAGTTTTTCATTTCTCATCTAATTAGCCATTTTCTTTTCTCTAATTATGAGTTATCAATCTAATATGAAATCAAAGCAGCTTGATTGAATACATCCACCCACAAGCAAATGAAGTCTGAAAAACATTTCCATCGGCAAGAGATACACTAATGGAGTGTCAATCAAGCGCTGAGTGCATTCTGCATCTTTTAAAATCCGAACCTGTTACAGTGGGAATGCATTTCTAAACAGATATTCTAAACAGTTCTAAACAAAAAAAAAAAGATTGAAATATATGACTTTAGATCATCTGTGCTCAGAGATGCAGCTCTTTGGATGCAGCACTCTCTATCAGAGTCCTCCTTTGCTGTTTGTCTCAAAAATAATGAGAAGTAGACATGAACTTCAAGTCACACTTGAGAAAATAAGACACAGCAACAATTAATTGTTATTGTTTCAGCAAGAGGGGGATCAGGAAGCTCATCGAACTGGAGTACATATACTTCTGCACCCCAAGTAGCATTCCATCGGCTTAAAAAAAAACTTGAAGTGTGCCATCTGATCTGCATGATAGCTTCAACTACTCCACAGCTTTAATTTAGCCTGTGCATAACAAAGAGAATAATGTAAAGAGAGTCTTTATTTAGCCCGTAATGGCCAGTTGCATTTTTAAAATAGTGTGGCATGTTATGCAATGTGAGTGGAGACGGATACAGATGCAGTTAAAGGCAGGCAGACAAATCCAAAACATGAAACAGAATCGTGAATGGAAAACAGACGGAGGTCAGGCGATCAGCAAACAAAGACTAGGCAATCCAAGAGCGTAAACAAGAAAACAAAACACTATCAAGAACCAGAAAAACAGAATGCAGAACAAAGGCTCGGTAATGGCAGACGGGCAAACGCTGAACAATACTTCACACAAGGACAAAGACACACGGGAGTTTAAACATATAAACTAATCAAAGAGAAAACCAAGAACAGGTGTGAGTTGTATAGACATGTGAGGGATACAATCGGTGACAATACAGGGGAGGAGACAGGACATGAACCAAAACAAAACACACATGGCAAAGTAAACAAAACATGACAACATGGAAGTGCGCACTGTGGCTGTGCGGGCTGCTTATGCATGGTCAGCAAAAGTGCTCACAGCAGTCAGCACAAGGGGGAAATCCACGAGGGGGAAATCCCCCCAAGGACGCTGTTCCAACAGCGCCTTCAAACACTCCTCCAGGCAGTCCTGCTCCTCTGGGCAACATGCTGCACACAAAACCCAAGGTCCCAAGGCAGACATTGTCTCTCTTGTGGGCTTCTTCCCGTAGAGCTAGGAAGCAGACATGGGACATTTTGGTGGGAAACAGGCTGTGAGTCGGTGACAGGCTTGCCGGGTTCTGGTGGCGAAGCTCAGACAGGCTTGCTAGGGTCAGGTGGCAGTGCTAGGAAAGGTTTGCCAGGGTCAGGTGGTGGTGCTGGGACAGGCTTGCCAGGGTCAGGTGGCGGTGCTAGGACAGGCTCGCCAGGGTCAGGTGGTGGTGCTGGGACAGGCTCGCCAGGGTCAGGTGGCGGTGCTAGGACAGGCTCGCCAGGGTCAGGAGGTGGTGCTAGGACAGGCTCGCCAGGGTCAGGTGGTGGTGCTGGGACAGGTTTGCCAGGGTCAAAGTGAAAGGAACAAGGCTTGGGAGGCTTGTTCTCTTGGCAACTAGTAGCTCTGCCCACTGCCAGGCTCTGCCCATGAACCGGGACAACAAGAACCTCAGCCACTGCTTCAGTTTGGACTTGGGGTTCAACAGGCTCTCAAAATATATTTGGCTCTGAAGCAGTAATCCTTTTCCGAGGTTTTCAGAGCCGTTGAAATGGTCTGGGGGATACATGAAAGTCCACTGGAGAAAATAGACTGAGTCAAACGCCAGCATGGTGATCCCAGTGTTATACCCCTCTCGCTTACCCGCTGCATCCATGGTGAAGACAAAGTATTCGGTTATGTAATGCGAGTAGAGATGGACGCAAATGCAGTTAACGCATGTATTAGAGAGGCAGGCAGACAGATTCAAAATGTTAATCAAAATCGAAATATTAAATATTCTTTTGTCGGGTAAGCCATTTTAGAAAAATGTAGATATTACACCATTTTTAAGATGCCATATTACAGGATTATAGGACAGATGTGAATCTTTCTGGAAGGAATGCCTCTCATTCTACCCTGAGTTAAGCTCTGCTCAATTAGATAACAGTTTTAACAAGCTAATTTTCCTCTAAACCCGAGGGAGTGTTTACTGAACAGGTGCTGTTTAGGAAAGCATACAGAAGCTGGCACCTCTTCCACTACTACATATCCATGTTACATAATGAATGACTACCATGGTGGATGGATGGCAGGGTTCCTAAATAGGTTGATGGATTATTCCACACATATCTGCCCAGCAGCTTGTAAGTGATTGTGAGTAATCTCTGTTCCCAGCCGTGTTGAGGGAAAAAGACATGGTGTTGTCATGTGTGAACTCAATCCTACAAGAATGAGTGACACAGCTAAGATGGAATTCTGCCAGCGAGATGTCTACAGTTTGGCAATTATGTCTCTCAGGTGAATTAATAAGAATGACCAGTGTCCTTTATTGCATGTTTATTCTTCTTCTGGTATTTAATATGAAAAAGAAATGAAATGATGCATGAAGACTGAGGTGTCCTCTGGTGAAAAGCTTAAGGTTCTGTTAAGACCAATTCACACTGGACATATCGAGTCAAGACCTCATTCTTTTCCATTTAAACAAGCACTTCAATTCATATCAGAGGCACATCAGAGGGTCCTCAAAGTCAATGCATCGCATTGCCCCTGTTTTATGCTTCATATCTAATTTTTTTCACTTATGAGTGAAGTGTAAACTCTAGAGGATTTTACCGAAATCACAAAATCACTCCATAAGCTGTGCACTTTATTTAAAATCATAACCTACCACAGTGTCATGATTGTATAAGATCTGGCTGCATAGTATGTTTGTATTTATATGCAGTGATGCTTATTTAGCACCAACATGAGGATACAGAATAAACAAAAATCTACTAATTCACAGTCACGTCATGATTTTCCCAAGCTCTCCCACACCACCCCATTCCTCCTGCCACTGGCTTCCTGTAGCTGCCTGAATCAGACATAAGACGCTGATGCTTGCCTTCAAAACCAAAAATGGAGCAGCATCTACCTACCTTAAAGCGCTACCGTTTTGCAGGACGCTCCGCCCCGATCCTCTGACACTGCTTGCTTGGACCCACCATCTCTCAGGGTACAAGGAAGGCATACATCAAGGCTCTTCTCTGTTCTAGGTGGTGGAATGAACCTACCTCTTCATGAAGTACTTAAATTAGCACTTGTTATTAAAAAATCAATGTCTCGTATGCCGTTTCACGCTATACCAACCTCTCCAACAGGGTTTTTAGACTGATAGTACTCAGTCCCAGACCTAATGAACCAGTATGAGGAAGTATTCATTGACAGAGACTTCAAAGCACTTCTGTAAGTCGATCTGAATAAGGGCCTCTGCCAAATGCCATAAACGTAAAAGTAAATTTTAGGTGAATGGGGTTGTATTTACAATTGGAAGATCACTACAGATAAAACAGGCTTAGTAATGAAATCCTGGGAAGCGACAAGCCTAATCAATGTGAGCTCTTCTTAAGCATCTTTTGGTTTGGATGCTTTACATCCAGTCAGCTGTATTAGTGCCCTTTTCCTGACAGTTCATCCTGTAGAATATTTCTATTCTATTCTCCTGTTTAGCAATGTATTATAGGTGATAGGTTGAGCTCTGGTTTTGTAAAACACTGATTTCTGTGAACAATTTATATTTTGTGACCATGGCCTTCCATGGAGAGAATAAACCCACTCAGTGTTNGCGATGGATCTTGGTCCACTCCTTCATGCAAAACATTTTAAACTTCTGTCTGCCAAACATTGATTTTGTGGTTCTTTAACCATTTCTGTGTGTATTTGAAATTTTATTTGGCTCCTCAGCTTGTTGAAAGCTTTATCTATAGTATGAACTGCATGGAGTCAACCAGTTCTGGGGTCTTGTTTATCTTGTTTATCTTGTATATCAAATGTACATAGAACAAGTTCAGTGCCTTTGTGAACCACCAGAACGCATTAGAAAACTGCCATTTATCGACCGTGTTTATGCACAACTGCACACGATGTACACTGATAAATCCCACACATTCAAATTGCTCTGTTCATGCATGGCCAATCTCATGTAAATTAATGGCCCCAAACTCCTATATATGGAAAACAGCTTGACTTTAAAAAGGAAGATTTTATGGCTATGTGTGTAATCTATTTTCAATTACATTTAGAAAAGCGATGATAAAGCTGCAGTGAAAATACCTCACTATTATTATCTGTTCCAGGGTCCCTGGAAGACTAGTGTTTAGGCCTTGGTGCTCTCAACGCCACAGCCAAACCCTAGTGCCGGTCCCAAGATAAAATTAGGAAGGGTTGTGTCAGGAAGGGCGTAAAAACTGTGCCAAATCAAATATGAAGACCAATGAGCCGCTGTGATGACTCCTAACAGGAGCAGCCGAATGAAGAACAACAACATTGTTGTCTTCTCCACTGCCGTATTTCGAAATGTAATGTTCTGCGGCGTGATTGCATGTGAATTGCATGTGAAGTGTCGTTATTTGACTCACTGTTGGCTGCCAGTCTCAATAAAATGTGCCAAAGCAAAAAACGCTCGAAAAGAAAAGACCTGAATGGTCACAGTGAGGCAATTTCTGTGTTGTGTTGCCCTCTGCAAAAGTGGGGTGAGTTGCTGGCAAAGATCAAGTAAAATTGCGCTGGGGCAAATGAAATTGATTGATGATCCACTTACCACTCTTAGCAAAGAGTTTCCTGTGGCCCTTAAAAACATGTTCCACTGTGCGAAGTGAGAGTGCGTCAAATCTTCAAGTGAGGAATTATCCCAATTAACCTGTCAATATCCTTTTTATATGATTTCATTTTTATATTTCTCTGTCACCTGTTTCAACCTTATTGGGAGCAACACAGTCAATTACATTTTGCTACCACTCGGGATTTCTGCATACACATCGTCAGAAGTAGTTACAAACACTTCCTCACGCCTCATAGCATCAACGATCCTTCTCTATAACATCAATAATATCAATAATCCACTTCCATACCATAAATGATCTAATTGTGACATATTAAATATTGGCTTCCTGAGCTATGGAGTTACCCAGACCTGATTAAACGAGCCAGGAAATTTGCCTGAGATCAGTGATGCGTTGACAATGAGGTACAGGGATGAGTGTAGGAGAGATGAGAGGAGGTTTGTATTTTTAGATTTTACAGATCAGCAAATCTGGTCCCCAATTCTGTTTGATTAAGGGAGGAGTTTGGGGAACAACAGAAGTTAGCTAAACTGGCTTGTTTTTCAGTGAGAATCAGCAGACATTACACAAGCAGATTCTCTGTTATAGCCTAGTGTGGTTGTTATATCTGGGTTTACGAAACTCCTACAAAATTAACACCTTTAAAAAGTGACAGGTTCAACGTAGCCTTAAGGGAAAACCACCCTGAAACATGGTAAATATGTTTATATTATTCTATCTGTGATGTCTTTTTTGATTCGTGTGACAATTTGTTCATTGTTGCTGTATTTTTGTTATTCCTGTCAGAAGTTAGGGTTTGGGTTAGGGTTAAGGGTTAGGGTTAGAGTTAGAGTTAAGGGTTAGGGTTAGGATTAGGGTTAAGGGTTAGGTTAGGGTTAGGGTTAGGGTTAGGGTTACCTTGTGTGGCGTTTGTGTGAAAGGATGTTGTTATTGCTACTGCAGATACAATGCTGTTTAACAAGAGAAAAACAATCTCACTTTGCTGTTAGCTTCTTTTCTCACTCACCATTTTCCCATGATATTTAATGTCAAATGAATGAGACATCAAGCGCAGAAGTGCTAAAGACATAGGTGCACATGCAGGTCGCAGAAAGCCATGCAGCTATACAATGCAGTTGAGCTACGACTCGGCTTAGCTAGGTAGCGATCGACGAGATGATGAGTGTGAGGGCACTGATGGCAGTATTTTCACGAAAGTTGAAGCTCTGGATGCTGATCTGTTTGACCAGAGTGTACAGTTGAGAGGTGATAGCGCTGGATAGACTAAAGTGGCACCATCCCTGCATCTTGACACATCTCTATCATGTAAAAAATATTTCCTGTCTGTTGGATCATGTTCCTGACTGGCTGGTGATGGTGACTGGCTGGCCACGGTGAGACAGTTTTGATCTACGATCACTTTACACACTACTAGTTATGCCATAACTTAAGTGTCAGTGGTGTAGCTGACATTCTACACACTGCTAGTTTAAAACTCTGAACTTTGTGGATCGACTTTACACCCTGATTTATCTCTGGTACAACTGGGCCCCAGAACAAAAAAGAAGACTGAATGGCAAAGGCGAGGAAGGAAATCTGCTGACTTGTTCACAGTCGACAGTTTATCTAAGCTTCCTAATTATGTTGGGGTTCATTGAAGTTTGAAAGCGCCTGGCTAATTAGCAAAGCGATGAGAAACGAAGGTTTTTTTTTTTACCTGTCAAATTAATGTCACATAACAAAACTCAGTCTAGCTATCTCCTAAACTGCCTTCTAATAACCCTCAGGCCAAGCAAGACAGAAAATGACAGACTTTATGTCCACAAATAAGCAATGCACTAAAAAAAGACCCATAAATGAATTTTAAATACGATAATCTCATCATGATTTCACTCGATTTATAATGATCCAGAGTAAGAGAAAAAAATAGGGGTTTCTTATGAAAAGTTATGCCAGGCTTCTCTTTCTCAATTTTTTTTTCTTTGTTTACTTTGAGTATATATCCGAAGGCGTTTAGAAGGAAGGAAGCACCTTCTGTGTCCTTGCCTGAGTCATGATTATTTCAGAAGTGGCTATGTTTGGCCATTTCCAGGCAGCAGGAGTGAGCAGTGTTAACACAAATTGGCACTCTGGACGTTAATTCCTGCTCATTTACTTTCCATATCAGAGGGATTTTGCATCGAATAATTAGACAGATACACTCATTAGACAATTAGACAGATGCACTCATTTTTAAGGCCCAAGCTCGCTGTTGCTGCTCTGCGTGTTCACATCAGCCATCCTCACGCTCTCTATTACACATGCTTGTATTGTAGAAAGATGCTGTACTTCCTCCTCTTGATCCCGCCAGTCTGCTTTCGCTTCGATCATTAATAGCACAGGTAATATGTACAGATGTGATACGGCAATGTACGCTAGGATTACGTCACATAGCATAGTAATACCTAGTATCAGATGCTGGTACCGGAGCATTTTTTACAATTACGAGTGCAGGTATCGGTATCAATGCATCCTGTTTAAATAGTTACGATTTATATCCAGTTAGGGAGGCCAGATTAAGATGGTTTGGACATGTTCAGAGGAGGGAGAGTGAGTATATTGGTAGGAGAATGTTGNNNNAGGTGGAGAGCGATGATTCGCTGTGGAGACCCCTGAAGGGAAAAGCCAGAAGAAGAAGAAGAAGAAGAAGAAGAAGATCTCGGTATGCCTCTATAACTAGCATGAAGAGTACTTGCACTCTAAAGTACCAAGATACATTATTTCTGTCTGACTTTTAACTAAAAAAAAAGATAAAAATTAGTATTTTATAAGAAAGAAGTCTGCATATGAAGTAACTTTTATGGACAGTCGTCTACATGTGACTATTATAGAAGTGTTTTTCACAGCCAATTCTTTTCAGGAGAAAAGAGTCCACTCTTAGCCACCCTAAAGGTCACTGCACCCAGCAGGGGCTTCTGAAACCACTGTATTTTAGATAATGGAAGAGCAGCAGGGACTAAAGGGGACACAAAGGTGAGAATCATTCAGGAGAAGTAGTTTTGGTTTATTATAGCACAGTAGTGGATGAGAAAGTTCCTTCCTATTCAGTGGTCAGTAGAGCCATCTTTTCAGAAACTTCCCTGTTTGTCCATTTCTGTTTTCACAAACAACTCATGTTTTCTTCACCTCCACTCTGACCACTGAACTTGTTCCCATCTATGTTTTATGTCATTTGCTGGAGTTGCCTCCATCTGTGTACACATTATATCATGGGTTCGCAAACTCTTTTTGACTATCCCTGCTTTTTATGGACACAGAATTCTCATGTGCTAGCTGTGCTGGTTGGCTGTGCTGGTCGGTTTCCTCTGTTTAGTTTAGTTTTAATTATTATTTTTATATATTCCATACATCAGGTTTACATGTATAGAGGTACGATAAGCAATTGATAAAAATCTCCTGTGACCCCATATGCATCTTTGAGAACCTACGTATTATATGTTGTGCGTTTGCAAAGTCTCGCTTATGTACCCTGGATCTTCTAGCAGTGATTTTATCCATGCATTTGCAGCGCAATTCTCACAAATACCTAATTTAAAAGATTTAATCATCAGGCATCTCATCATCTTGGAGTCTTAAGTACTATTCGGATGGGGTAGCGTTGGAGGACATGATTGCTGTGTTGCGATTGACTGTATAAATCGCAGACAGAGATGGGCGAGTCTTGATGATATATGCATGCTCATCACACTACAAACCTCATTTTTAACAACTGATTGTTTTGTCTTTTATTAGAAAGGATGATTTTTGTAGGGGACGTGGCCACACAAGTTGCGCTTGATTGATTCATTAGTAGATCACATGTCCATGACATGCACAGTATGGAGACTATATCTGTGCTAGGAACACATTGTGCCAGAACCCACCACTTTTCTGACATATCCTTATATATATATATGGTTGCAAAGCCACTTTAGTCAAGGACTCTTTGAAGAATTTCCATGCTTAGTGGTTTGCACCTCTTTTAAAAAGATGGCCTTCTTTTCACTATTAACTTTGCTCTTTTTGTCTGTAGCCATGACTAGATAACATTCTGTAAATTAATCAGCAGGTGTAATTACGTATAGTCCGAGGGGGAAAAAAGAGGCTCTTGCATCTCAGCTAATTGTGTTAACACAGTCTGCTGCCACTGTCAGGTGAGAGGAAAAGCCGTATTGTGTTGGCCGGGAGGTCTCCAATCATATATTCTAATAGAAAAGCTGCGGGCCAGTTAACATCTGTCTGTGCGGGCCAGTTAACATCTGTCTGAGAGCCACATTTGGCCCTGAGGCTGGACATTGGAGACCCCTGGTATAGGGGTTTAGGGACTAATACAGCACAGTGTTTGTAAATCATTTATAATAGAGATTTTTACACAGCTACAATAGAAAATTGAACCTACTTCCCATCCTAGCTCTTTCCATTCACCTCATATAAATCTCAGAATAAGGAGACAATTATTATAAGCCAAAAGTAATGAGCCAAAAGCGACGGAAGACAAGGGGTTTGGAGTGTCTTTTTGTAGAGAGCTCAATTTGATGGTTAACTCATTAAGAGCTGCCTTACTGCCGCCTACTCTGCACGCAAGATGGGCTTCATTAAAATTGGACAACTGTAGCGTTGACATTGCGTGTTCAAAAGCTGGCTGTAATTATGCCCTTGAATATTTTTTTTAGATGACTTACACAATGTGCTCAGTGAACAGCATTTAGACAAAAAATAAAATCTTTTAATAATACAATTTTTAAAAGTTCGCTCTGCAGCCACAACTCTGCAGCCACCATGTCAATTCCTTTAATGATTAGGGCTTTCTGAAAGGTCAGGCCACAAGACTTCCTACAACGCTGAACTGAAATGACTGTTTTGTTTTTTTCAGTCCATAAAACTTTTCTCAACTCTAAATGTATGTACTGCAAGTAGTGTGGTTCAGATCAACTCCAGCTCTGGTCTCAATGTGATATGCAAATATATGCTAACCTTTCTTGTTGGTTTAGAGACAGTGGCACTGAGGAAGAG
>CM074961.1:19783105-19793204 GCA_037577455.1 Pangasius macronema
TTTTGCCTTTGGAACAAACACTATGTTTGGCAAAAAACCCCAACTCTGCTGATCAGCCTGAGAACACCATCCCCACTGCGAAGCATGGTGGTGGTAGCATCATTTTAAGAGTCACCCCTGGCCTCTTGGTCGCTCTTGGATTTGAATTTTTGGTGGACATTCAGCTAGTCGCATATTCTTTCCATTTTTTTAATTATAAATTTAAAGTCATTCTGCTGGATGATCAAACCCTGATCGATACCTTCCCAGAACCTTTGCTTTTTGCGCCTTGGTCTTAATGCTTGTTTAGGTATGTTCTCTAACAAACTCTAGGTCTAACCAGTTCAACTAATTGTGTCATCTGACGGTGACTCATTGCAACTCGTGCAGGATTGCCACCCAAACGTAAAAGACACAATAGTGCAGTCAAGAACCTGCAAAACTCAGTGCCATTATTCAGTGTACATCTGAAATGCACCTGAGTGTCATCATGCTGATTGACATGTGGGGAACCAGTGCACGGCAACATGAGCGATTTAGGCTAAAAGCATAATTTACGACAGAATGGACTGTGTAAAATAAATGTAAAATAAATGTGTGTTAAATATTTAAAGCAAGAGGAGAGCAGAGGCTAAAGCATAGATCAGTCAGGTTTTAGAGGGAATTGGAGGGAAGGGTTAATTACAGGTGCTGCAAGGTCCAATTAGGAGTGCACTTAACGTGGATAAATATGGCCTTTTTTAATTATTCAAAAAATCTGTCACCCAGTGGAATAAAAGCCCTGGCTAGTCTGCTGTGTTTTTGTATAATAGAAGAAGACAAGAATGGAAAAAGAGCCTCTCGAGTGAGAAGGAAAAAGCTATTAGGGAATATTTGACTGGTTAAAAAGGGGGGGAGTGAGGGAGCTGTCTGGCTTTGGCGAGTGCAGAGAGGCACTTTGCATCCTGAAAATTGTTCCATCGCCTGCGGAGCTTTTGTACTGAGGCAGCTTGGCAGTAGTTTCGGGGACTGTGATAACACACAAAACGCCAGTAGCCATTATCAAGTGATCACAACGTCTGTTTGAGTTAGCGCAGCTCAAAACATCAGAATTAATGTGAAACTAGGGTCATTGTGGTGTTCCATCAGTATAAGTCATCTCTCATCATCTCATCTCTCAGTAAGTCATCTCTCATCATCTCATCTCTCAGTAAGTCATCTCTCATCATCTCATCTCTCAGTAAGTCATCTCTCATCTGTATTAAAGTGTTAAGATATTATAACCAGGTTATAATGATAATCAAGCCGAAATGTTGCATCACATTAACGAACATTGCCTGGTCTGATCGTTTCTATAGTAACAGCTCAATGTGTGTAATCATTGTTAAGTTTTCTGTAAAGAGATGTTTATGTTAACAGTTATGGAAGGAGTCTCCAGTGTCAGCGATTTGTAACAGTCAACGGCAAAACCTAACCATGACTTTACGTTTTCGGCCATTTTTAGGCCACAGGAGTCTGTCAGGTTTGTTAAAGAAACAGAGTACAACGTGTAAAAGTACAATTCATTAACACATTAAGAATAGTATTCGTTGGCAAGTTGTTGTGGTATAAGAGGAATAAAACAGAACATGCTTCAAGTTGATGAGACAACTTGCAGGTTGGAAAGAAGCTTCCTATCCATATCCAAGGACACGTGATTGCTAGCACGTTTCTTTTTATTGCCGAGATGCATATTGATCACTTAAATGAATAATCGCTGATGATTAGAGAGAATGGATTAGATGATGAACATGACATCATGCGACCGTAAGGATGGCAGCAACCACTGGGAGAACGTTTCAGCCCAAACTGATGACTTTAACATTTCTAACACAGTGAGGGTTACGGCCATGTTCACCGAATCCACAGGATCCACAGTGCTTTACTCTATATGATGATTCAGAGTCATTTCTGCTTGTTTTTTGGACGTGATCCTACACTGAAACAAATTGCCCACTTTACCCCAATCTCTTTCTGGCATGAATCGCACAGTATGAAGCAAACCGAAGCAGCTATTAGCTTGATTTAATGCCTCAGAAGACACAATAGGTTGATTTATTGTCCGAGCTCGACCAATCACTTTTAATGAAACACAATAAAAATGGTATTTGCGGTATAATTTAATTTTAGGGCATTCGTGATCATTAATTTTGGAGCGTATTAAAGTGCTTTTTAAATCACTTGGCGACCCTCCATTAGGTTTATATTTATATATATATATATATTGTGTCTTTATGTATTTAATAATGTTTACATTTGATTCATCGATTACATTTAAATATTAGACAAACTGGAGACGGTGACAAATGACGCCGAAAAGCTGGCAAGAGCGCAGAGCGATTTCACAACGTTCATGAAGTCAGCCTTGAAGAAAAACATATTAATGCTGGTTTTCAGTGAGTGAAAGAGAAAAACTCTGCAGCGGTGTCGGAGGAATCGAGTCCAAGGACACCTTCGTCCTGCAGAGTTCGTCTTCTTATAGAGCTTTTATTTAGTGTTTGACAGAAGCGAGAAGTTTGTGTTTGGAAGTATCTAGACTATTTATCTATTTATTGACTTGTATATATGAATATTTTTAATGAATGTAATATATTTTGCGTTCTACTCACTAAACCTCTCCATAATCATTTATTTGAAAAGTTTTAGGATCAAGAAGTCGATCTAAATCCCAAACTTTAACTGCTGCTACGTGCACTTTTTTCCCCCAAGGCATTTCACCTAGCTCGTATCGTCAGAATTAGCATCATGCTAGCAAGCAGGTGGGAGATTAGAAATAAAACTGTTGCTAGTTAGCCTTAGCTCACACTTCTTATCTTCCTTTGCCATCAGGAACTAAAACTAGTGGGTCAAAGTTTAAAATACGAATAAAAAGACGTTTCTTTTGTGCAGAAGTAAAGTTCTAGCATTTTTTTGTGTTACCACCAAAACTGAAAAGGGAGAAAATCACTTTTCATTTCATTCCAATTCTGCTGAAAGACACCGCAGTGACCTCTACATTTATAATCTAATGTGAGGATGGAAAACAACATTACTGCCAAATTTTATTACAAATTTCCAACTGTGATTATCAGAATCAAACACGTCAGTCTCTCTCTCTCTCATCACATCACCTGAGGGAAGAATCACTCGCGAGCCTCATCATCGACTTTTCACTCCTCTGATCTCAGTTCACGCTATCATCGGTGTTGTAACTAATCACCGATTTTCACTCACGTCTGTTCAATACATTTCTAGTGTTGTTTTGTTTTTTAATGTATCAGCTCATTCGAACATTTTAAACCTCTGCCATCTGTACAGAGTGTGTACGCACTCGTGTGTGTGTTGATGATGATGTGACGGAGCAGGAGCATCGTGGACATTTGCACAGAACCTTACTGAATTAATCCGGGTTCCCCGTGGCACTGTAATGCTCCAAAACCAAATAAGATCAAGCGGGTTTAGAGAGGTTTTAGACGTCTTTAGTCAGATTGACTTGCTGTTTTTTTTTACCTGGCTCCTTACACAGCATGAGCTTTATTGCAGGGAGACACCGAGGCAAGGTTAGAAAATATTTCCATGTCATTTCACTAAAGTAAATGTATGTTTTGTTATAGTAGAGGTGTCAAAGTATATTATTGGCAGACGCACTCAATTTAGGTCACCCCCTGCTATTTTGTCCCTTTTGGCTGTTTTCCAAAAATCAGCTATGGCAAGTTCCTCCAGGTTTTTCAGGACTGCATCACATTTATTTAGATGATTGATTGCACTTTTACTCCCGTGAAGAATTTGGGTACTTTTTTTTACCACCTCTGGTCTTACATAGAGGTATTTATGCTCTTTAGACAGCATGGAGTCTTAATTATACCAGCACCTGGCTTTCTTGTTCATGATTCATAATTCATGTAGATCAAAAGGTTTGCTGTCAGGAATTAATCCTGTGGTATTATCTGTGGATGTGTGCTATTAACTCTGATCTCATAGACCTTCCTCTTGATTCGGAACTCTCAAAGTGCGCTTAATGCAGAGACAACATCTGAGATGATTGTATGAAAACAGAAACCAATCTTCATGAGGTTACAAGCTCGCATATTCTGCAATGTCGTACTGGCCGTCATGTAGGAGTTCTCCGGTACTGCAGGTGGTGCTGTTAAAATCTCGTAACACATTATGACATACGTTGACAATTTTTATACACCTAATTATCTTTGAGTTATTGAAGTTTGGATTAAAATTATTAATTTCAAGTGACAGGTTAAAGCTATAAGAAAGCAATAACAAAATAAAACTTTAGTGGATTTATGGTGGATATTATGGTGGATTGTGACAGCCACACCCCTTGGCTATCCGGTACGTACCCCTATGGGTCCCTGGACCCCACTTTGAGAACCTAATACAAGAATACCCTTTAAAAGATTATAGGAACCTTTATACACTGCTTATATTAATGAATTCAATCCACATTCTTTAATCTTATGGTAGGATCTGGTACTGTTCAAGGTTTATCTTTGCCTGGGTTTTATTACCTTAAATAACCTCTAGCAGCTCGGGTGCAGTAATAGTAATTTTAACATTTTCTGATGTAGACTAAAATTATGTTTTGTTTTGTTTTTTCTCTTCAGGTCTGTCGATTTGTGCCAAGAGATTAGCATGCCTCCTCTCTCTCCTTGCCACCTTTCTCCTTCTTCTCTGCTCCGGGGAGAAAACGTGTCCCTACAGCTGCCGCTGTGAGGGTAAAATCGTCCATTGTGACTCAGCATCTTTCATTGACGTCCCAGAGAACATTTCAGTAACTTGCCAGGGTTTGTCTCTGCGAAACAATGACTTGCACACAATGCTCCCTTACCAGTTTGCCCACCTGAACCAGCTCCTTTGGCTCTATCTGGACCACAATCAGATTTCATTTGTAGACAGCCGTGCTTTCCAGGGCATACGACGGCTAAAGGAGTTGGTCTTAAGCACCAACAGGATCTCGCAACTACACAATGCTACGTTCCATGGTGTGCCAAATCTCCGCAGCCTGGACCTATCCTATAACAAACTCCAGGAATTGCAGCCAGGTCAGTTCCATGGTCTTCGAAAGCTACAAAATCTGCATCTACGCTCCAACGGGCTCACAACAATTCCTGTTCGGGCTTTTATAGAGTGCAGAAGCTTGGAGTTTCTGGATCTGGGGTATAATCGACTTCGCGTCCTAACGCGTACCACATTCTTGGGTTTATCTCGTCTGATGGAACTGCACCTGGAGCATAATCAGTTTTCACGGATCAACTTCTTTCTTTTTCCACGCCTTGCAAACCTCCGTGGGTTGTATCTCCAGTGGAATCGTATCCGGGCAGTTAACCAAGGACTCCCCTGGATGTGGTATACCCTACAGAAGCTGGACCTGTCTGGCAATGAGATCCAGATTCTGGATCCTGTGGTTTTCCAATGCTTGCCAAATCTTCAGGTTCTTAACTTGGAGTCTAACAAGCTTGCTAATGTATCCCATGAGACGGTGGCAGCCTGGATTTCCCTCTCAACAATCAGCCTCGCTGGGAATGTCTGGGATTGTGGGCCGGGCATTTGTCCTCTTGTCGCCTGGTTAAAGAATTTTCGTGGAACTAAAGACACAAGTATCATTTGCAGCAGCCCTAAACATCTTCAGGGGGAAAAGGTTATGGAGGCGACAAAAAATTATATAGATTGTGAAGATTTTGAACTCATCCCCCAAACACCATTTCCTCACCACACTTGGGAGTCAAGTATGGAAACTACCCCTGAGCCAGTCTTGCCTTTGACAACTCCTGAACAACCCCTGCTTCCAGCCACCTCTGAACCACCCATCCCACCATTGTTAGTTCAACCTCTTCCTCATCCTACGATCCCTGAAACTAACCCCAGAGACACCCCTCCGAATACACCACCACCATCCAACAGCCTACTAGTGACTCCATCTCCAGAACAAGAGGACCTATCCTTCCATAAGATTGTGGTTGGTGGTGTGGCACTTTTCTTTACAACATCACTCATCTTGACTGTGATATATGTTTCCTGTAGACGGTATCCTGGAGCCACAAGGCTGCTGCAGCAGCGCTCCATGGTCGGACGGAAGAGACGGAAAAAGAGTCCCGAGCCAGAACAGAACCTGAGCTCCCAACTGCAGGAATATTACATGAGCTACAACCCTGCTGCTACGCCAGAAGCCATGGATGTTCTGGCCAATGGGACTGGAACTTGCACATGTACCATATCCGGCTCCAGGGAATGTGAGGTATGACAATGTCAAGGGCAGCCTAAAATCAAAACAAATCAAAGCAAATGAAACGGCTCTGGACAACAGAGGTAAACTTCTTCATTGTGTACGCCGTTCGTACTCACTCGAGTAAGCATCAGGATAAGCACCCTTGACTCCCTTTAGTTGTATTTATGACTTACTCCCTTTTTGAATTTAAAGCCGGCTTTACACTATATGATTTCCAGCCTGATTTTGCTGTCGCAGGCAAAAAATAGCTCATTGTGAAACAAGTTTTTGGTCTTGAGTTGAGATTTAAACTTACCTTTATATATCGTGGTGTATATTGTGTATCATAGAAATGCCTTTGAGATATTTTTGTCATATCGCCCACCCCTATCTCAGAGTGTGAGCGCTGCTACGTCGCTCATCTAAAAGCCACCAAGAGGAGGATGATAAAGGCCACAAAACTGATGCGACAGCTACAGATATGTTAACGGCAAATGGCGAAACTTGCAATGTGTAAAGAATTAAAATGATATCTACATACACTAAGTTGAAAAGGAAAAAAAAATCTCCTTATTTCCTAAGCTTGGTTTGATGAATGCTTGTGTTTATGCAAGCTCACTGATTGATGACCTAAGCTGCACGGTACATAGTAATTTCCTTTAATCACTGGTCTATCGTTGTATATTCTGACATGGGGAAAGCACATTATCATAAAGTCTGTTACAGAATTTGGACATCATCTCACAGCGTGACAGCTCATAATCTTAAAAGAGAGCTGAAATCACACAGTGTAAACCCGGCTCACGTTTATTTTAGAATTTTGCTACAAGACACATTAGAGTCACTGAGAATCAGGAGTCAATGGTTCCTTAGCCAAACTGATTCGATTGCAGCAAAGCTTCACTCACTATTTCTTTTGCACTTCATTATTTTATTCTGTTTGCTCTGTCGCAGCATTCTGATTGGTTATGCAGTATTTAATCGAAAACCCTGAGCTATGAAATCCAAAGGCACTATGAAGCATTTTATTTACTGGGAAAGTGTTATTTAAGTCTTATTTCAGTTGCCATCACCAGCAGTAATGAGTAGCATTAGTGCACGTATTAAACACGGTCAAATTAAAGCTTTCTGTTTGCATTTCACGGAAGACTTAACGGTCATACATCTTGATGTTAAACTGATTTCGCTTGTTGAGTTACTATGAAACAGATGTCAAATGATTCACTGAAGGCACAGAAGGCTCTTAAGATATAGATATAGACCTGCGAGGCCCATTAGTGAGAAAACGGAAAATGCTTTCCTCCTACATAACTATAATTAGTTGTATTTAATAGAGAAGATGGACTTTTTGTCTCTGTTTTATCTCTTCTGCCTCTTTCTGCAGAACCACTTGTGCCAATTTTACAAGATAAATTGTAAATGTAAAAAATTCTCGAAATATCATGGTATTAATCAACCGTTTAAGACACGTGAGCTGGTGCTGAAATATTTATTTAGGAATTTCTTGTGCAAAAGTCTCTTTATACATAAAAAAAAATCGAAAGGAAACAAAAAGATCCAATTTCCTAATTGGTGTTTTTTTTTCTGTGGGTTAGTTCTCTGGACATATGTGTTGCTGGAGGTAATTCTGGTCATTTGGCATTTGGATAAGTGAGCTCTGTGTTCACGATGTACGCGTGGTCATCAAAATAAAAATTCCATGCATACAAACTGATTGTTTTGACCTTTACATACTACATATTATAGTCACATGACCTGAACTCACTGCGCTAAAATTTTCCATTGGATTTACAAAAGTTTAAGAAACGCTGAATTTCTTCATACTCGCATGTGTGTGTGTGTGTGTGTGTGTGTGTTAATCACCTGTAAAGTGCAAAGCGTGTTCCCGACACAGCTCATTTGCATTTAGTGACACCCACAAAACTCCATAAAAGGTCAAGTACACAGCCAGCTGGGAGCACGAAATGAACAATCAGGGTAAAGGCTGAAAAGCAGAAGTGAAAGGTATTTAGAATCACTTCTATGCTAATAAAGATATTTAATAACACTAATAATAATAATAATAATAATAAGACGACGCACAAAATCTTCCATCAGCTGAGGCGTTTGTTTGCGGCTTACGGCTCTGCGCAGAGAGGCCGACCCGTCCTCCGTCCTCCGTTCATACACCGCCATTTCTTTTGTGATAATTGACTGATCAATTTTAGCCGAAAATATAAACAACTGGTTTTCACAAAATGTTCTCGATGATGCTCTTAGTCCCTGATCTAGTGCACTAGCGTGAGGATGTGTTCTTGACAGAGACTCCAAACCTCTTCTGTAAGTCGCGTCTGCCAAACGCCGTAAACGTAATAAAAACAGGCAGTTTAACTGCGACGGTATATTCCAGATATAAAAGTGCGCTAGTCCATGCCGATTATATGATCTGAAGTCGATCAGGTTGAGGTTTACATTAATTAGCGTTCTTATGTGTAAACTTAGACACACTACGGTTTTGCGAATTCTCCGGATTTTAAAGAATACCACACTCGTACGAGCGATTTTAAAAATGAATCCATTTGTATCCAGCGTGATAAATGAGGCCCGATGTATGTATTTATCAGCGCTGTTGTTATTAATCGAACAAGAGAGTGGCTGTATTTAAAAGAAAAAGACGCTTTAATCTGTATTTTTATTTCATGGTTAGTCATACACTATGACTAACCCTGAAACCGTGACAGCCCTCATCTCAACTGCAGATTTCGAAAGTTGCTACACTAAATCTTACAACATGGCTCATCGTCTTCTTGCCAGAAAAAGACGTCTATTTATGCCAGATATCTCAGTAATTACTACTAGAACTCATGCAGAAAAACAGGAATACACATCGAGACTTGCATTTTGATGTCCTAAAGCTCTTTCTGACTCAAATTCATTCTACCTCTGAGAATTTGAGGTTGTTTGCTGAAGAAGAAAAAAAAAAGTAATTATTTACACCGTAAAACTCGTTCTGCATTTTGAGGCGTGAAATCTGGGTATTAAAGCAGAGGAAAGCCGGCGAAAGAAACAGTGAAAGAAAAGGCAGTAGATGTTTGGGTTAGGTAATGAAGATGACCGGGTCACATTAATGACCTGATGGATGCGTAAACAACAGCGTCTGTTGTTTCAGCCTGTGCATGAAAATGGAAAATGAGCACTGCTTGCAGGAGTTTCACTGCTTGTTTGATTTTTGTTTCCTTTTTATTCTTTATGCTTAATGAGGTTATTTTAAATGATATGTAATACAGATACATATTCATTCCAAGCCTGACCGCCAAATTGTCTCCATGCTGCATGACTAATGCATTTGAATAGCTTTGTCACCTTATGTATCTAATCCAGCGAGATCAACCATGCTTACAGGGAATATATTGCTTCAGATGTAATTACTTCTACCATATGGACATACATATTTAAATAAATCTCCAGAAACGGATGGATGATAAGGCAGAGCCTGTAATGCCTCCTGTAAATTCTGAAATAAGAGCTGAACAGGAGAGAAATCCAATTACCTGAGAAAATCTGCGACCAGCACCCCTATACATACAGCCCAGCTATATGACAAATTTCATAAAATTACACAGTGGTGCTTTATTTTCTGAACCAGAAAGAGTTTTTAATAATAGAAGAACAAGCGTCTGTTATGGTTAGGCTGATGAAAGCGCAGTGTAGCCGGACCCAGCTCTGTGTTTTTCATTTCAACTTTGCCGGTGGCAGACGTCCCAGTGGAGGCTGGTCAGACACGGGGAAAAAGCGTGGTGGAGTCATGTAGTGCTGTTCTGGAAATATATATATATATATAGGATCATAACCAGGTTGTAAGAATTTCTTCAAAATGTCAAAAGAAGAAAAAGGAGCAAGAGACAAAAAAACAGAGATTGGCAA
>CM074961.1:19814257-19824856 GCA_037577455.1 Pangasius macronema
GCAAGTGTTGAGGATGCAGAAGATAGGGATAGGTGGAGAGTGATGATTCGCTGTGAGGACCCCTGAAGGGAAAAGCCAGAAGAAGCTGAACAGTCATTTTCTTTTTAACTACAAAAAAAAAAAAAAAAACGAGAGGCTGTGATGTGTTTAGTGATTCGAATGCTAATCTGTTGGTTGGTCCATCACTCCCAGGAGAAGCAGAGGAACATCACTATTAGAAAAATATTTAAACGATCTCAGATATAAGCGATGACCATCAGGTCCTTCGCCGTTTCTGTTTGTTGAGTTGTTCAGAGTAGGTTTTAGGTTTAATAGCGCAGTGCTGACTATTCTCAGAGCAAAGCTGTCATAAAAGGAAACAGATGCGATTAAATGATCCCTCAGAGCATAAGACAACAAAGAAGACATCCACAGAGACTTGAAGTGGATTTATCTGCCTGAGAAATTGATCTATTTCACCGAAATGCTCCAGTATATTTTACTAAATAATGGAAATGTCACTTTTCAGTTGAATACATGCAACCGATGCTAATATGTCTGTCAGAGCATGAAAGCTAGCAGTAAGGAAAAACTTTTCTTCAAACCATCATGATCCGTCATTTCCACACGTCAGCGTGCGACAGGAATATTACTCCCTCCGGCTGATATTCAGCAGCGAAGGAGAGAGATAATTGTACACATATCAGACAAATCCCTAACAGCACCTCAGATAGTCCCGACTCGCTCTGGAACGGCCACGTCTCTTCGCTTTATCGCGTGTTTCTAAACCTCGCCATGTTCTCTAAGAGTCTCTGCGGAGTTTCAGGAAGTAAATTTTATTTATATAGCAAATTAAACCAACTAATGTTAAGCCAGAGTGCTTTGAAACCTTATAACTGCAAGTCACACACACACACACACACACACACACACACACATAAAACAGATTGATGCAGCCACAAACCCTCATACATTCAGCAGGGTCCAAATGCTGTGTAGAAATACGGCCAATTCCGTAATTATTGGCACCCTCCATCAAAACGAATAAAAAAAATGCTATATAAAATGTATTTGTGCCATGAGCGATATTTTCAGCTTAAACATATAAGCTGCACAGACCTCGGCACAGTTTTATTTTAAGAAAATATAATGTTTTTTTCTTATATAATGTCATTTTTTTTGTCTGGTTCCAAAAGTATTGGCACTCACTAGAGTTCATATGTAGTGAAAGCTCCATGACATAATAACAGGTTGGACATTTCACTGTTACATTTTGCACAAGCACCGACATGTCACATGTAGCTTATCACTGGTGGTCGTAGCCTGTCCAGCATTTTAATTTCATGCTAGCATAGTTTTTCAATTAGATTAGCATTAGAATAGCAAGCTAACTGTACTAGCTACCTGTACATACACTCACCATAAACACCAACAAGGTCGTACATGACAGGAAAAGATGAAACCATGGTTATAAGTTGTTGTTTTAACTCTGCATTTAACCCATCCAAGTGCACACACACAGTAGTGAACACACACCCGTGAACACACACCCGGAGCAGTGGGCNCTACCTGTACATACACTCACCATAAACACCAACAAGGTCGTACATGACAGGAAAAGATGAAACCATGGTTATAAGTTTTTTTGGGTTTTTTTTCATTTTTGTGAATCAAAAAGTAATAGGGTTCGATAAATCATTCAAGCAATCATTTAGATTTGGACATTACAGCATCATACATAATTTGCATAGAATTAAGAACATCTTGATGTTCCTGTCAGTGGAAGTGACTTGTGGCCAAGTGTGGTGATCCATACTCAGAATTTGTGCTCTGCATTTAATCCATCCAAGTGCACACACACCCGTGAACACACACACACCCGGAGCAGTGGGCAGCCATTTTAGCTGCGGCGCCCGGGNGGTCATTCACTCCCCCACCTACAATCCCTGCCGGACCCGAGACTCCAACCCACCACCTTCAGGTTCACCTTCAGGTTTACAAGTCCGACTCTCAGTCGACCATTAGGCCATGACTGCCCCCAGTGAAATCCGGAGACTGAGATAGTCGCTACAAAACCTGTGGTCATTTGGATGTGTGTTTGGTCTCATTATCTTACTGAAAGATCCACTGAGCCGTAACGTCCTGGCACAGGCAACCAGGTTTTGGGCTAAAGCACCCTGGTACTTCATAGAATCTTTATATCCATGTGAAGTCTTCACTTGAGCTCCTGAACCACAAGGCGTCAGTGATCCACCGCCATATATTACAGTGGGTTTGTGGGTTTTTTTCTTCAGCAAATCTGTCGATGATATTCATAGCCAGAATGATTTTGGTCTCATCTGACTACGACAAATGATTCCATCTGTAGCCAAAATAACACTTGGTGGAGTTCACGAGCTACATTTGGTAGGTTTTTCTCAGGAAGGGCTTCTTTGGTGAAACCTTTTGCAAAGAGCTTGGAATTATTGATTTGATTCCTAAGAGATGAATTTAAAACTCATAAAGCCTGAGAATTAACTAGCAGTGCTTCATGGTATTTTTAACTATTTGAACCATTTATTTCTTTTTGTTTTGTGGTTTCTCAAATAGTTTGAATCACTGTGTTATGTTTAGTTTGTACAGTCATACATAATGAATATATCAATCTGTGTCATGCTCCTATAGGAAAATACTCAACAACAGGGTGGTGTGATAAAAGCGGAGTTATTATTACCATGCCAAAGTTGATTATTTTCTTACAAGAGGATACCCCAAAGTGTATTATTCCTCTTATAGCACAGTTCAATTCAATTCANGCTTTACAGAAATAAATGGATTCACAAAAAATATATTGTAAATATGTGAATTTATCCCTAATGAGCGAGCCAGAGGCAGAGACAGTGGCGAGGAAAAACTCCCTGAGACGATATGAGGAAGAAACCTCGAGAGGAACCAGGCTCAAAAGGGAACCCGTCCTCATCTGGGTGACGCCGGAGAGTGCGATTATAAATAAATCCCTTCTATTATTGTGTACTATAGGGACAAATAGTGCAAATGTGCGACCAGGAAATTCATCACAGTTTTCAGAAGAAGTCCCGTTGGTTAAAATCTATCCACCGTCCACTGATGGAGTCCTGAGTACGAAGCTGCTCGTGGCAAATACAGCTCCCAATATGAGATCCCCACACCATCTCCACAGCCCCCAGGTGGCACCATCCCCAGCAATCCAAATGGTTCTTCAGGCAGTCCATATGGGAACTCAGCAGTAAGCGAACTCAACCGATGAGAACTTCAACCAGAAGTAGGGCATCAGGATGGGTCAGGCAGATCTCGGGAGCAGAAGGGGTCAGGATCACTAGCATCTCAGAATTAGCATGCGTAGCTCGACAGAGAGTAGGTAAGCTTTTGTCCTCTAATGGTTAACGACAATGTACTTTGCAGAGTGCAAGCAGAGACTCCGGCAAGACTAGCTATGACAGCATAACTAAAAGGGAGAGCCAGAAGCTAACACAGACATGAGGGCGCCCTGAGACATAAGGCAGCCAGCCACTCTACCATCAACAAACCTGAGTGAACTTGTGAGAGTGGGGAAGTGACAGCATCCAAACATCCCAGTTCACCACAACACTCAATGCCTGTGATCCCTCCAGACCTGCCCCTGTACCTAAGAAAAAAAACTATTCACAAAAGGCTTGACTAAACAAATATGTTTCCAGCCTTGACTTAAACACAGACTGTGTCTGACTGTGCCCCCGAACACTAAATGGAAGACTGTTCCATAACTGTGGGGCTTTGTAAGAGAAAGCTCTGCCCCCAGCTGTAGCACACATTATTTGAGGTACCAACAAATAGCCTGCACCTTTTGATCTAAGTAGGCGTGGCGGATCAAGACCAAAAGTTCACAGCAAATTTCAACCTTTACAACTTTTTAACAACAGGCATGTCCACTGTTTAACCACAGAGAAGATTTTTCCATAGTATTGTGGAACATATAATACAATAGCTATATTATAGTAGCTATAAACAGTCATTCTCTCACTAGCCTTTCTTTTTTCACTCTTGAAGTTAATAAGAATTAATAAGTGTAAACTCCTCTGTCCTGATGACGTCAGAAAACTTTACCTCTGACTGTTACAAAGCGCCGACACTGGAGACTCCTTCCATAAATGTTAAATAAAACTCTCCTTAAAGAAAACTACACCATCAGTGATTTTTTAAATCTGATTATGTGGAGTGTCTGCTGTCCTGTGAATGAGCTGTTAAATAAGTTAACGTTTTATTGTTTCTTCCTTACAGCATTCCTCCGACAATACATTTTACCTTCAGAGTTACAGACGAGTCGGAGTGCTCTGATGAATTTTAGGGCGCTTCTGTGGATGATAACAATTAACTGAGTAATTAAAGGGGACAGGAGGCGAGGAACACCATCATTACCCGACCCAGCTCTGCGGCTCATCAGGACAGGATTGCTGATTGCTCCATCAGAACTAATGTTCACTCTCAGAACCAGACTCAATTCACTCAGCAAAACAAAGTGGAAGGACACAAGCTTCTGAAAGATTGAACTTTTTTTTCCAGGCTATTCATGCTTGTAATGTATTATTGTTTCCCCGCAGTGACAAAACTGACTCAGTTCATATAAACGGCTTTATAATTATTAAATGAACCGAAGAAGTCGTGATGGAGCAGACGTGGATGTGAGCACAGAGTCAGGCTGAGAAACCTCCCCTCACTGTGGAAAAATTCAAATCAGGTAGCAGAAGGTTAGAACTGAGATCTACAGTAGGGGTAGTATTTACAGCTGTATTGTTATAGTATATGGCGACAACACAAAAATAGTTACAGTTGATGCTAAACGTTTACATACTACACCTAGACTAAAGACATTTAAACTCAAGGTTTCACAACACCACACAGTTCATATTACTTTACATTTCCTGTGTTAAGTCAGTTACTTCCATTAAAGGTCATTAAACAGTAGCTACGTATAGCAACAGATTTATTTCAGCTTTTAACAGATTTCCAGTAGATCATACACTTTGTTAGGATTTTCTTGAACTTGAATCAAATGCTTGGTTTATACTTCCACGAGCTTCTCATAATACTCTGCTGGGCTTTTTGCTTATTCCTCCTGACAGAACTGGTATAACTCAGGTCACGTTTGTGGGCCTCCTCACTTACACAGTCTACAAATTTTCTCCTGGATTTAGGCCAGTTGCCTCTCAAAGACATTGACTTCTTTGTCTTTAAATCATTTTGTTACAACTTTAGAGGTTTGCTTAGGATTGTCCTGCTGAAAGACCCAGTTGTGACCGAGTTATAACTTTTTAGCTGATGCCTTGAGCTTTTGCTTCAGTACTATGAATATAAAAAGTCACCAAGAACAGGACGTCCCTCCAAAATGTATAAAAGGACAAGACAAAATCTTATCAGGGAGGCTGCCAGGATGGCAACAATAAAGGAGTTGTAGGAACATCTGACAAGTACTGATTACGGTCTGCATGTCATAACAATATCTCGTATTCTTCACGTGTCTGGGCTGTGGGGAAGATTGGCTAGACAGAAGCCCTTTCTCACAATAAAAAAAACATCCTAACTCACCCCAAAACATGGCAAAATGGGTTATGGTCACCAAAAGAACACCATCCCCATGGTGAGGCATGGTGGTGGGAGCATCATGCTCTAGGGCTGCTTCTCTTCAGCCAGAATTGGGGCTTTTTTCAAGGGTGAGGGAATCCTGAATGGCTACAAATACCAGTCCATTTTAGTGCAAAACCTTCAGGCGTCTGCTAGTAAGCTGAAGAAGAAAAGGAATTTCACCTTTCAGCACTACAATGACCCAAAGCGTACATCCAAATCAACGAAGGAACGGCTTAACCGAAAGAAGAAGCCCTGAAATGGGCTGTGCACAGGAGATGCCCTCACAATCTGATGAAGAGTGACAAAATATGACCAAGTCATGATGTGCCAAGCTGATAGACTTGGTGTAGTGGTGTAATAAAATCAAAAGCTGCTTTATTGTAAGGGTTTTTTTTCCTGTTTTTTCCTAAAATGTTCCTGATTGTTTTCAGCTCAGCTTTGTGTACGTTGTAATTTCACATTGAGTGTGGAAACCTCTGACATGATTTATCTTGTTTTAACAGGACCATCTGCCATTTTAACAGTGGTGTGTAGACTTTTTATATCCATTGTATTTCTGAATAAACTTCCTTCCTCATGATGCCATCTATTTTCTGAAGTGCACCAGTATCTTTTCTGTGTCTCCCCCACATCGTGATGCTGCAACCTCCATGCTTCACAGTTGGAATGGAGTTCTTCAGCTTAAAAGCCTCACTCTTTGTCCTCTGTACATTCTTCTGATCATTAACCAGCAAGTTCATTTTTTGACCAGAGAACACTCCTCCATAAAGCTAGTTCATTGTCCTGGTGATCACCTGCAAACATCAGCCTGGCTTTTTTATGCTGGTCCTTGAGTAGAAGCTTCTTCCTTGTGTGACAGCTTTTCAGGACATGGTGATGTAAGATTCTCTTAATGGTGGGTGTACATACTTTTGTACCTGGTGCTTCTGACTCCACCAGTTCCCTGGGAGTTAATTTGTGTCCTGGATGATGCAGTGTCTGTGTGGTCCCAAGATTTTTATATTTGTATACAATGTACAGATTTGTACAGATGCTCATGGCACCTGTCTGTGTAGTGTGTGTAGTGTGTGTGGTGAGTGTGGTGAGTGTGGTGAGTGTGGTGAGTGTGGTGTGTGTAGTGTGTGTGGTGAGTGTGGTGTGTGTAGGGTGTTGTGTATGGAGTGTGTATAGTGAGTGTGTTGGGAATGTGGTGAGTATAGTCTGTGTAGTGAGTGTAGTGTGTTTGGTCCGTGTGGTTTGGGTAGTGTGTGTAGTGAGTGTAATGTGTGTGTGTGTGTGTGTGTGTGTGTGTGTGGTTTGGGCAGTGTGTATAGTGTGTGTAGTGTGTGTGTAGGCCATAGTCCATTTGTGAGGCCAATTTTTCCAGGTATGTGTACCTCAAGGAGAAAGAAAGATGATAAGTGTCAAAAATGTAGAAAGAAAGAAAGAAAGAAAGAAAGAAAGAAAGAAAGAAAGAAAGAAAGAAAGAAAGTGATTCTGTAATTGTCAAAAATGTAGAAAGAAAGAAAGAAAGAAGGAAGGAAGGAAGGAAAGAAAGAAGGGAAGAAAGTGATTCTGTAATTGTCAAAAATGTAGAAAGAAAGAAAGAAAGAAAGAAAGAAAGAAAGAAGGAAAGAAAGTGATTCTGTAATTGTCAAAAATGTAGAAAGAAAGAAAGAAAGAAAGAAAGAAAGAAAGAAAGAAGGAAGGAAAGAAAGAAAGAAAGAAAAAGAAGGGAAGAAAGTGATTCTGTAATTGTCAAAAATATAGAAAAAGAAAGATTTGGTAATTATCAAACACAATGTAGAAAGAAAAAAGAAGGAAAGACAGCAAGGAAGAATGATTCTGTAATTGTCAGAAATGTAGAAAGAAAGAAAGAAAGAAAGAAAGAAAGAAAGAAAGGCATGTATTATAATAATGGATTTGACTGCAGTGCTTCACGTTTCAGGCTTTTCTTTCATTTTTTACACTCTGTTCTGAATAAATGCTGTTTTTGGAGCCTCTCAAAAAAAAAAAAAAAAGGAAAAGAAAAAAAACCCTGAATCGTGCTCGTGCACTGCGTTCATCACGAGTGTGAAGTTCTGACTCTGCGTGTTAAGCAAATTTCCGTAAGTGGCCTTTTGGGGAAAAAAGCCGCTGCTGCCTCTCATCATCAGCGCTCGTAAATCCTCCGGCACGGTCGCCGAGCCTCTCCAGATGAAGTGTGTGATATGAAAACAGATGTGCGGGGTGACTCTGAATGAGATAAGGAGAGAGAGAGTGAAGAGGCAGAGAGCTGTGTGTGTGTGTGTGTGTGTGTGTGTTTGCTCTAGATTAGCCTCCTCATCCTGAAAAGAGTCCCGCTGATTACAGCTCGCAGCTCTGCTAATTAATGCCACACGCTTCGGTTTTCTAGAAATAAAAAAGAGGCTAACGCTTTCCTGCAGCTTTCTCCTGAATCACCACGCTGTCAGATCGGAGCTCCAGATGGCTAATCTACACCTCGCTTCCTGTGGCCTGGTTCTCTGTATAAACACAGCTTTCCTCACGGAGACAGAAATCAATATTCATCCATATACTGAGGTAAAGTGAACAGAAGCACGAGCGTGGGCATCGCTAATTAGCCTTCATCTTTCTTTTAGCTTCTCCTCATTTATATTATATTATATTATATTATATTATATTATATTATATTATATTATATTATATTATATTATATTATATTCTGATATAATGGCAGTGAGAACAGGAACCTCAAGATTACATATAACTGTAAACTGACAAACAGTATGATGGGTCATTCTTTCATTAATTATATATATAAATAGGCTAATTTGGGGCAAAGAAAGAAAGAAAGAAAGAAGGAAAGAAAGAAGGAAGGAAGAAAGGAAGGAAGGAAGGAAGGAAGGAAGAAAGGAAGGAAGGCAGGAAGGAAGGAAGGAAGGAAGGAAGGAAGGAAGAAAGGAAGGCAGGAAGGAAGCAAGGCAGGAAGGAAGCAAGGCAGGAAGGAAGGAAGGAAGGGAGGAAGGGAGGAAGGAAGGCAGGAAGGAAGGTCCACTGTGCGCCACTGGCACCTCAGATTTCCGTTCTTACCTGACAGAAGTGGAGCCCGATGTTGTTGCTTCCAGGTTTGCGGTATCCTGAGATGCTTTTCTGCTCACCACGGTTGTACCGAGTGGTTATTTGATTTATCATAAGCTTTGTTCTCTCACCAAAACCTCATCTCATCATTTCCACTTGCAGAACCGCTGCTCGCTGGATGTTCTTTGTTTTTCACACCATTTTGTTTACATTGTAGAGACAGGAAATCCCAGGAGATTGTGAGATACTCACACCAGCTCTGACCAGCTCTGATGTTCGATTTGAACATGAACTTAAAGAAGCAGTGAGTGTATAACTATCCAGTCGTTTATTTAATGAAAAGGGTTTTGTTGTACTTTTTCCCGTCGCCATATTTCTGACTAACGAATGAAAGACGTGTTCAACACTACACTCCCCTCAGCCTACTTATTTATTTATTTATTGATTTATTTATTTATTTGGTTTATTTAACTTACATGCAGCATGAAACCAAACCAAACCACAAAAACGAAAGCAAAATTAATTCAATTTCCTCTCATTTGGACTCGACAAAAGGACTAATCAGTGTTAAAAAGTTCTCAGTAGCTCGTATACAGCAATGTTTCCATATTAAGGTTGAGTTATTCAAATGCATCACAGCAAAAAGAGCATGAGGAAATGGTAGAGCGAGCATCACTTTGAACACTCTCTCTCTCTCTCTCTCTCTCTCTCTCTCTCTCTCTCCTAGTTACGAAGATCTTAACTTTGTGATGCTTTGGGGAAACCCAGGCTTGAACCCTTTTAGAATGATTCGGACCCTTAACTGTGCAACAAACCCTTTTCCTCTCATGTACTGTTAAAACTTAAGCAAAGAGTTGAACAAAAGATGGCTAATCATCTTCCTCAGTGGACGATAAGTAGCTTTTTGGCTCTCGGGCTGTTCTGAGACTCAAACCCGCAACCATCCGGGCCTGGCAGAGCACCATGTTTAATCAAGCAAAGCCGCTTTATGATGTATTATATTCACTCATGACTATTTAATTATCTAGAGATGATTAAGCACAGTCATGACCGAAAGGCAACTATGCAAATATAGCACTTTTGGTATGTTATTAATATTCCACTAACATTAACACTGGGGAAAAAACTGCTCGTTTGTCCTCATTGCTATTTCAGATCAGATCTTTTGCTTAGTGTAGCATTTTCCTTTAATTCCCCCAGACACTATCCAGACAAAACCTGCCTGAGCAGGAATGTACTGAAAATGTGCACCACTGAGACCTGCTCTTAGAATAAACGACCAAAGAAAGGCTTGTTTCAATTTTTTTTGGATTGAGTGTTAGTCAGTGGTGTTAATAAAACAGAATAAACATCCAGCAACGACAATAAAGAACACAGAATGGATAATGCTAAACTATTAACTCATAACCTGCGATACGTTTAAGGTAAAATTGCAGTTATTACTCGTTTTGTTGCTGCTCTGCTACTTCCTGCATCTATCTACTTTAAAAAAGAACTACACTAATTAACATAGGATCACGTTGTAAGTTAGTATTTCAAGAATTAAAGTGGATTTTAATGTCGCTGCATTTAACAGCCAACTCTGTCTCTCAGCCCAAATAACCTTTTACAGCGCTGCGTTTATTTATGAGCTTAAACACACAGTAATGACACACAGTGTTTCCATCGCTTGTGTTCCACTTTCCTGCGCTCCTCAAGCATGTAAAAGAAATCCAGGGAAGAAGGGAAGAAACAGTCAGGTGTACAGCTAACGCCCACACAGACATTAATTTATGGAGCGCTGCTCACATGGTACAAGCGTATGAACTTCAGAAATCGCTGGGCATGAAGCTCCCGGAGATCTGCAGTGTAGGGAAGAACACTGCTACAACACTGCTAGCTTAACTTAGTGAAGTGAAGTGAAGTGACTTGTGGCCAAGTGTGGTGACCCATACTCGGAATTTGTGCTCTGCATTTAACCCA
>CM074961.1:19951372-19972140 GCA_037577455.1 Pangasius macronema
ATGCAGAAGATAGGGATAGGTGGAGAGTGATGATTCGCTGTGGAGAGCCCTGAAGGGAAAAGCCCAAAGAAGAAGAAAAAGAAGAAGAAGAAGATGGTTTTGCAGCTGGTTCATCCTCAGTACAGCAGCCGGTGTGGTTTTCAGGCGTCAGTGATGAGCAGTGCTCCCCTAGCATCTTATGCCAAAACAAAACTATATGAGTTTATTTTTCAAAATATACAGGTATACAAAACATAAATTACTTTTAAAGAGGATATAGAGTAGTTTCCCTGGTTCACAGCTTTGTGGTTTTTACTCTTTTGACTGGAAAAGGAGGAGTTTATGGAGTGGTCAGAATGTTTTTTCTCTCAACTTCATTTTTTTTTTTTTTTTGGACATTTCACTGCATCGTCTCACATTTTGCACGTTCTCATGACGGATCTCAAAGATCGTGACTTTGATATTTTTCCCCTCTGGTCCCACTACGGATTCGATCACCTATTATTGATTAAGTAAGGAATAAAACACTTTGCTGTTAATTGAAAATAATTAACTTCAGGGCGGTAACTCTGGGTAACTCCATACAGAGTAACTAAGAGAAATGTATAAACATGAGACCACGTTAAGTGATTATTGAAATTTCAGTTTCAGCTCCAGCAGCAGTGTATTTGGTCTCTTTAAAGCCAAAGAGGGGAAAGAGTGAGCTGCTGTAGTGAGTGTAACACGAGCTAACTCCCATGTCAGGAAACTTATTCCTGTACAAAACGTATAACCATGTGAACAATTCTACACTTTTCTTTGTTAATTAACAGCTTGTGAGTGCGCTTATATAAACCTTTTGTCTATGTTAATAAAAAGCTGTAAATATACAGATCCGAGCTGCTGTAGAAAATTAATCACCTCATGATTTTGTAATTAAATTCGGGTGTGACGTCATAGTGTAATCCGTGTATGCTGCTTTAAATCCCAGCACCTCAGTCCAAAACACCTTCCTCGTGTCGACATAATCAAATTGACGTGATGTCGAGGTACCACTTGTAAAAGTGGTGGCACAATTTTAAGGACTTCGGTAAGATAGTCTGTGTGACTAATCAACATGAGTTCAGCCAAAATTTCTTCCCATAATTCACCTCGCTGTAGACATTCATCAGGGTCAAGAGGCTTTGCGTCAGATTCTGAGTGTGTATGTGTGAACCTTTACGTGGTTCTGTGGCGTGTGGTTTCAGGTCCAGGGGAGTGGCGGTGGTGACGGCCCGGGTCACGTTCACACCGGACCGGATCAGCGTCCTGAGTAAACCGTGTAGCCTCAGCGGACGGATGGTGTCCTGTTTTAAAGCCAAAGTCTGCTTCAGCGCCGAGTTCAAACCATCAAACCCCGTCGGACCTGCAGGTACATCGCTAATCCTTCTGTCTTTGATTTCACGTAGAACATTTCACTTCACTTCACTTCTACAGATTCACATATTTGTTCCTATGTTCCTGTATACACTCATACGAACACACAATGAAAAGGCAAGTTAAGCAGTGATGAATTCTGATTGGTCAGAAGGTGTTGATTCATTTTAGCAGCAGCTGCAAACATTATCGTTTCTATAGTAACAGTTCGTTCTCAGGGACTCGTACAGTGGTCGCTCCACATGAACGGATTGCATAGCCGTGTGCAATCATTGATACGGTGAACATTTATGGAAGGAGTCTCTAGTGTCAGCGCTCTCGTTGTCAAAACGCTGTAGAAGTCCTGTCTCCTCAAATTCTTTCTGCGACGACTCCCTTGCTGACAAATATCGACGAGTAACGTAAGCGAGAACAGGAACTTACTTGTTTCAAGGACATTAAATGTAACTACAAACTGATAAAAAGTGCAATGTGTCATTTTTGGCTAGTTATAATTGTAATCATTGGTCAATTGCTCTGGTATAAGAGATATAAAACACTTTTATGGACCTGCTGTTATAGGAAAATAATCTACTATCTAAATACACATCAGGATTTATTCATTCTCGCAGAAGTGATGTCTCGCAGATGTCGAATAAAATGTTATATTGGTGATGGCGAATAAACACGAGTCATCTGTTTGAGATCCTAAAATAGGATGCTGCTTTTCAGAGATTAGGTACAACATGACGTTGGACGCTGACCTGCAGTCGTCTCGAGTCAGCTCCAGAGGCCACTTCGGGAACTCGGAGCGAGTGGTCCAGCAGGACATCAGCGTGTCCACGGCCGAGACGTGTGAGGAGCATCAGGTGTACGTTCAGGACACTCCTGACCTCGTCAACTCCATCGCCGTGCGCGTCGACATCAGGCTCCAGCGGCCGGACTCCAGCCCCGTCCTGGACGCCTTCAGTCCCACCGCATGGGAGTTTTTTGTGAGCACCACGCCCAGCCTTGTTGTGTGTTTGTTAATTTTGTCGTTTTTTTCATGGACTTTTAATGACAGATTCTTTTTTTTCCATTCAGATCCCATTTTCTAAAGACTGTGGTGCTGATGAAGTGTGCTACAGTGACTTGGTGTTGAGCGTCGAGAGAGAGCCACCGACTAGGTAAGACTAAGCTTTAAATATATACACCGATCAGCCATAACATTAAAACCACTGACCGATGAAGAGAATAATGTTGATTATCTCATTACAATCGCACCTGTCAAGGGGTGGGATATATTATGGGGCTGCGTAGCTGCAGATCGGTCAGAGAAACCATGCTGACTCCTGTCCATCACCGAAAACACCTACAATGGGCACGTGAGCATCAGAACTGGACCATGGAGCAATGGAAGAAGGTGGCCTGGTCTGATGAAGCCTGTTTTCTTTCACATCATGTGGACGGCCGGGTGCGTGTGCGTCGCTTACCTGGGGAAGAGATGGCTCCAGGATGCACTATGGGAAGAAGGCAAGCTGGCGGAGGCAGTGTGATGGTCTGGGCAGCGGTATTCCCTAATGGCTGTGACCTCTTTCAGAAGGATAAGGCGCCCTGAGACACTGCAAAAAGTGTTCAGGAATGATTTGAGGAACATGACAAAGAGTTCAAGGTGTTGACTTGGCCTCCAAATTCCCCAGATCTCAATCCTATCGAGCATCTGTGGGACGTGCTGGATAAACAAGTCCCCACCTCGCGACTTAAAGGATCTGCTGCTAGATACCACAACACACCTTCAGAGGTCTTGTGGAGTCCATGGGAATGGGGGACGTACACAATATTAGGCAGGTGGTTTTAATGTTGGGCTCACGTAAATTTGTCCTTTTTACAAGATTTCTTTTAAGAAAAGAAGAAAGTAAGTACATATAGAAAAAAATCTTTTCGGATGTGCACACTAATAATTTTTGATTTCTGAAATCTGTTTTCAGGTACACTGGCTCTTGTGTACAAATACCTTTTAAACATTTAGCTAACTCTTTACCCAAACACACACACATTCTTCCAATTCTTTTTTCCTTTGTTTGTGGCATGAAAAAAAAAATGCTTTAGTTCTGGAGGCATGAAACTCAGAATAATCGCTAAAAGTCATTTTAATGTGTGTATATCGCTTGTTTTGGTGCGAAATTGTAATTAAAAAGGGTTTAAAATTCTCTTCCACATCCGTTCTTTAAAAGGTGTAATGGTTCCCTGTAGCAGTCCTGGTTCTAGTAGCAGCCCTGTGACAGTGTGAAGTGATTATCATAGTGTAATCCTGGTCCAAAAGGTCAAAGGTCATACAGTGTAATGAGTCCAAAACTCGAAACCTGTCTCCCTGCGTCTGTGTCTGCGCTTCAGTCTACGACTCCACTCACCCCTTCACCACCTGTTCTGCACTCGTCTCTGGAAGTGTTTTACTCGTTATTTTTTTGTTTTGAGGATGTTAAGTTCATTTACTAACACGCCACGCACCGACGCTTCCCAGAAAAGCTGCCCGTAAAATGCCGTTTAAGCGCTTTTGCGAATGGTTTGTCCGTTTCCGTCTCCGTCTCCGTGCTGCAGACCAGAACTGCGTCTTTGTTCCCAATAGCCAGAATTATTGGCACCCTTCATGAAAATCAGCAAAAACAATATAAATAATGTGATTTAAAAAAAAAAAGCGGTGTGTATTTTGAGGTGTGGATCATTAACACAGTATTTGAAAACATAATTTTTCTTAAGTAGTGTAATATTGCCGCTAAACACTGGTTGTAAAATTATTGGCACCCCCACGTCTAGCACCTAGCACTGGTGAAGCCTGTAATTTCTGAGATTAGAGACACTTTTCCAGCTCCATTACGTTCTCCGTTAGATTCCCGCACGTCAGTGCTGCCTTTGACTACAACTCCTAACTTGGATCTCTGACTAAGAGAAAACAAAGAAAACAACAGGGAAAAAACAAAATCTCGTCAAAAAAAAAAAGTCGAGAACGTCTCCTCAAACCCGAAACACGTCACGTCAGAAATCAGCTTCTCACAGCATCAGTAATAAATAAAGTAGGACGTCTTTATTTTTAATGATTTATACTGTACAGTAATATACAAGAACTTGCTTTAACTCAGCACACAGACATGTTCGCTTGTTAAAGCTAAAACACTAACACGGTTTGTGATAACAAAAGCCGAGCATGGAAGCGTCCATGTTTATTCCCTACTTGGAAACCCGACAAAATTCCAACTTCCCACTTCTGAGAATTGGAGAGGATGGGAGGGGGAGACTGACTCTCTCGAACCTTCGCAGGAAGTGGAGATGCTGCCGTGCTTTCTTGTTTTAAACACAGATATTTTTTTTTTTATTATTGTGGGTGTCGTTTTAAAAGACAAAAGCCCTACAAACACCACTACACCACAGAAGTTCAGCAGGGTTCAGAGTCTGAAGTCATCGCAAAACCCCGAGTTTGTGTTCAGCCATCATTCTTGTGTTGATTTGGATGTATGTTATCTTGTTTATCCATCTCCAGCCTGAAGTCTTAACCTCCTGGTAGATGCAGCCCGGGTTTTAAGCTGTTAAATGTTATGGTACTTAGTGGAATAAATGAAAGGTTAATAATATTTAATATATAATTATGAGATTATTATATAATAAATATAAGAGCATTAAGCCTATTTCTAGACATATTTACTTCATATTTTCAAGCTTAAAATTGTCATTCTACTGGCAAATGCTGTAACGTTGTTCGAAAGAAGTAAAATTATCGGACAGCGCAATAAAACAATTTTCATTTCAAGCTTATTTGTTTTAAAATAATCTAATAAAAAGAAATAATACCTTAGGCATGATGCGATCACCATGACACACATTCTTAAGTGACTTATTGCTTTTCTAACACAGTGACAAGCAATATTATTTTATTATTTTATTATGTAGTCTGTTAAGAGTAAGCTTTGGTTGCTAAGCAACATCACAGATAAAGATTGGGGTACTCGTAGGACAGAACAATGGCTGTAGTGTAATTATTTTTTTGGTTTAAAATCTGGTGCGTTAATCAGAATTCAATTACTACGATGCATCTTTGAACGCATTCGATCCGTTTTATAATAGAACCACATCGTTCTAGCCAGAACCTTTACAGAGCCCAAGACGGACAACCGAAAAGCGTGTGCAAGTGTCCTTACTTTGAATCGTTGTGTGTTCTTTCTCTCCCTTTCTTTTGCTGGTGCCATTAATTTTGACTCGTAAGACTAACAGACTTGTTTTGGACACTCCCATTTCAAGTGAGAACTCGAGAATGATGGAGTTGTGCTGCAGACTTTATGGCGTCATGCCTGAATAATAAGGTCCAGCTGCAGGGCTTCACACTGTCACGTTGTTCCTGTTAAATCTGCTGTTGTGGAACTTCTAGTTAATGAATTCTCATTTCTCCGCCTTTGTAGCTCCTTGTTGCTGGTGAGTCATAAGAACAGAAGGCTGTCGCTGACCGTGACGGTGATGAACAGGAAGGAAAACGCGTACAACACCAGAGTGATCGCGCGCTACTCCAGCAACCTGTTCTACTCCTCCGTTACGCCGTCTGTACGTCTGACCCCTTTCCGTGTTTCAGGCTATAACAATTACTGCTGGAGTTTAGTTCCCAAGCATCTTTTTCTGCTGAAATGTTCTGTTTTGTTTTGGGTTTTTTTCCCAGAGCGATGGTACCGAGGTCAAATGCACCTCCGTTAAGGATACCGAAACGGTCACGTGTCAAGTGGGATATCCAGCACTCAGGACTGACCAGTCGGTGAGACCTCCTGACTCACTAAACACACACGTCTAAATAATAATGACATCTGTGTGAGGCATTTAGGAGGCACTTTCTTATTTACAGTTCCCTTGAGTTATAAAAAAGGCACAAGGATCCAAGCAGAAGGGAGTAAAACCTTGAAAATAAGATGTATAATTCAATATTTGTTTGTACATCCATGAAGGCTTTTTATTATTATTGTTATTAATTTAAAGATTCAGAAAAAGAGGTAGCCTCTGTAATGCCACTAGGGGGCAACATAGAGTAATAAACTCAGGGCCATTATCTCCAGATAAGTGGTTTTTATTGTCATTACTCTATTTAGGTGGTAAACATTGTCTTTAGAAGAAATTCCAGGTCATAATACCTCAACGTTTAGGTTTTGTAAACCCTGACACTTCATGGCACCACAGTCTGTGAGTACATTGTCCAGACTCACCCTGAAGGCTCCAGTCCACATTCCACTCAGACCTTCAGCACTCATACCGCTGAGACCTAACTAGGGTTTGAACCAGCACCTCCTGACCCTGTGCCAAAGCTCATGCAATTAAACTACAGCATGTAATATATATAGAGAGAGAACGTTTTTGTGTTCTTAGTCTCAAATTGTGTCGCACAACTTTAAAAACAAAAATGGCTTTAATCCAAATGAGGTCTAATAATCCATTTTATTTATATTTGTTTACTTATCAGCGAGAATCAAGGGGAAGGTGAACGAGACAGTGGTGAGAGCGGCCATGCTGTTTAGAGACAGTGGCACTGAGGAAGAGGCAGGAGGCAGAGCTAGAGGTAGCAGAGCTGAAGATGTTGAGGTTCTCTNTATTGGTAGGAGAATGTTGGACATGGAGCTGCCAGGCAGGAGGCGAAGAGGAAGGCCAAAGAGGAGGTATATGGAGTGGTGTATATATTGGTGGTGGTAGTTGCAGGTATTGTGGCTATGATGATTGTTGTGTTTAGTAGTTGTGGTTGATGTGATGATTGTGGTTGTTATGGTTGCCATTGGGATTATTGTTGGGATGATGGTAGTTGTGGTTGTTATAATTGTTATGGATATTGGTATGTGTGTGGTTGTTGTTGAGATGATTGTGGTTGTTCTGTTTTGTTGCTCTGTTGAGTGTAATAATAATAATAATAATAATAATGATTGTTGCATCACTTTGTTTCAGGTAACATTCGAGATTAATTTTGACTTTAATTTGGCACAATTACAAAAGGAAGTCAAAGTGGCTTTCGAAGCCCAGAGGTAAGAAATAAAACAGATTGTCCAGACCATGAAATGATGACAGAAATGATGAACCGTGCCGCTGATGATACCGATCATGTTGTTTGCAGTGACAGTGCAGAGGAAACTCCAGCGGATAACAGCGAGACGGTGACGATCCCCGTCCAGTACAGCACAGAGATCATCCTCAGCAGGTCTGATCATAAACACACAAACATCAGCGGCAAAACAGAAACCTCCGAAATTCCGTCCGCTTTCAGACAAAGTCAACTGACAAGTGATGGTTTATTGAAAACTACTGAAAACTGGAATCCTGTCTGACCTTTTAACAGAGAAGCCAACTTGAATGTTTACTTGCTTGACGAAAAGGATGAAATTACAAACCCGATAAAGACGTACAGCGACATCGGCCCAGAGTTCAAGTTCACTCTCAAGGTCAGTGGTTTTAAACTCTCGAAGATGTCAGGCAGCTTAAAGTTACTGATTTATCCCTCCATGATTTGATATTGTGGCGTGTTTTTCTCCACTGTAGGTTTCCGGAGCAGTGTTTCCAGTCAGTCTTGTTTACCTCAGTGTGTCGCTGCCCATCAGTACGAAATCAGGGAATCAGCTGCTGTATATAACCTCAGTCGAGGGCACACCGGTGAGAACGTGTTCATCAAGGTCATTTCGAATCGTCTAGTCGCAGTCAGTCAGAGTTTCGTTACAGTCTTGAAGAAGCTGCATTACCTCGTATCACGCTGTGTTGTTGGACAGATTCTACCCTGAGACTGTGCCAGCTACGACAAAGCTCGGCATAAACACACATAAATAACTCACTGTATAACAGTAAAGATTACATTAACATTAGCTTTACCTGTCCAGAAGAATTCGAAGTTCATCCTCTTCAGCATCTTCATACTGGGAAAAAAAAACAGCTCCCAGATTTACTATTTTTATTTCTTTGGCTTCGTTGCACTTTTACATTTTTGCAAATTATCTGCTACACTTTAGCACTGAATTCCACCATGTTTGTTTGGGGCGTGTCCATAACATGGCTGTTTAAACAGTTTTTTACTAGTAAGAACTGGGGCTGCATCAATACCATTACTAACATCATACCATTACCAACATCAATACCATTACCAACATCATACCATTACCAACATCATACCATTACCAACATCATGCCATTACCAACATCATACCATTACTAACATCATACCATTACCAACATCATGCCATTACCAACATCATACCATTACCAACATCATACCATTACCAACATCATGCCATTACCAACATCATACCATTACCAACATCATACCATTACCAACATCATGCCATTACCAACATCATACCATTACCAACATCATACCATTACCAACATCATGCCATTACCAACATCATACCATTACCAACATCATACCATTACCAACATCATGCCATTACCAACATCATACCATTACCAACATCATACCATTACCAACATCATGNAACATCATACCATTACTAACACTGAAACTGAGATGAGTAACCGACTTGGTATCAGTCAAGCAATCAGAGGCATCATGGAATATTTTATTTCTCTCGGTTTAAGTCCTGGTGCTGAGTTTCATATTTAAATTGTTTATGGTGGTTTAACGGTGTGTTTAATAGAGAGCAGTGAGCACGGCCGACCTGAGAGCGTGGAGCAATATCAGCGGGCGTGGTTATTATCGTGCTTAGTGCTCGCTGAACTGAAGTGCTCTCATATGCGACAGTTTCTCGGCACGCTCGTGTCACTGCTCCGCGCTCATCAGTACCTTTGTGAGCACAATCCACAGCACACTGCGTTCATTTTTAATGGTCACACTCGCTAATACACTGTTTAAACACCATAAAGCTGCTTTATCACCTGTATTGCAGGATGCCATGGTATTTTTTTTCTCGTTTTCAGTTTGCTTTAACATGTTAATGAGTAAATGAGCACAGTATCAGACCGATCAGACCGGTTAAACATGAACGTCATTACATTTATAAACTGATTTATTTATATCTGAAGTTGTATCTGTTGTGTGTGTGTGTGTGTGTGTGTGTGTGTGTGTGTGTGTGTGTGAGACAGCGGAGTGATGTTCAGTGTGAAACCCAAGCGCTGATTGACCCGTTTAACATCAGAGAGACAGAATACACAGCCAAATTCACCAAGGAAAGCTTCAGAGGAACCAGTCACCTGGTCAGTGTGTGTGTGTGTGTGTGTGTGTGTGTGTGTGTGTGTGTGTGTGTGTGTGTGTGTAATCTCTTTCTCTGTGCACTATAACATTATCCGAACGCATAGAAACTAAATCGGCTCTCCAAAATCATTGTGATTACACGTGCAGCTTTTTTCCACATTAAATTCCTTCTTATTTTATCTCAGACCAAACTTTACATTTTTATTTCTCCACGTGCGTCCTCCACAGAGCTGCGGCTCGGCCGTGTGTAAGCAGCTGCAGTGTGTGCTGAAAGACGTGGGCGTGAAAACGGAGTACTACATCAGCGTGTCCTCCAGGATTTGGAACGGAACGTTCTCTCAGGTTCTCTGACCGCCGTCCTGTCCTCACGAAGCTGAACGACAGCAGGGTTGCCAGATTGGACTGTTTTCAGTGTTCTTATTCAATTTACTGAGAGCTCTGATTCAATGACACGTAAAATGATACATAAATAAACATATTAATAATTTTAAAAAATATTAATAATAATAATATCAATAAAATCATTAGCTGATTGCTTTAGTAATTATTTCAGAACTTCTTTATATAGTTTACTTTATTATTAACACTATATAATTAAACATAGGTCAACATAAACGTTATACACTGTGGCAAATAAGAGATTTTTCTGATTAATAAAGTCACGTTTCGACAATGTTTCACTCATCTCTCTCTCTCTCTCTCTCTCTCTCTCTCTCTCTCTCTCTCTCTCTCCCCAGGCTGATTTCCAGTCAGTCATATTAGACGTGAGCGCTCAGATCGAGACGTCTCAGCCTGATCTGCTCGTTATCGCCCACAAACAAGTGACGGTACTGAATACTTTGTTTGATTTCGCTAACATTTAACAGCTATATAGCTAACATCAGTTAGTGAAATCTCTGCTTCTGAACGTTTCCAGCCGAAAGACAAAAAACGTGTACATAGGCTGACAGGGAAGCATCAAATCTAACATTTACATGTGATATTAGTGGGAATGATCATTAAACATGCTGCTCGTCTATGATTTCAGCACAGATACACTGAGAGCAGTCAGCCATTTTGTGTGGAACTGGAACATAGACAAGCGATTTGTAAAAGGACTTAATGGAAAATGTTTTTTATCGTTCACTGAGTGGTTATTGTTGCCTTCTGGCTGGCAGCGTAGAAGATCAGGGGCTTTCCCGGGCCTCCACACTAATATATTAAAGTAAAGTGTGACGTCACGGCTTGGCTTGGAGATTCAAGGTTTTTTGTTTTTTTTTTTAACACTTGCATGTTTTTCTGGACAAGGCTACATTTGGTGAAGTGTGAAAGCTGAGCCCTGGTCCGGTGGTCTGGGGTTCGGGTCAGCGGAACCCTGGTGCGGTCCACAGGGCGGGTGGAAGCTCTTCGCTCTCGGTGTTCTGAGTGACGTGATTAGTCTAACTTGTCATGTTACTCCCCAGTTCTAGTTTCGTGATTCCAGGGAAAGGGTTGCTATAATCAGCAGAGGAGTTTGATCACCTTACTGAGATCTACAACCTGACTCTCACGGGACTGGAGCTTTGTGAGAACATGGTGAAAAACCGCACGTCTCATGCCGGCGTGCACGGCTAAAAATCTTCTTGTATTAAAACACCTCCTGGTTTGCAGGTATTCCTGCATGCCATGTGCATGTCAGTACCACAACGCGCACAAACGTGGCGTATGGAATTGCACAACGGAGCCACCATTCAGAACGATGTGGAAGCAAAGCTGCGATTATAAGCCCCGCCCCTGAACAAGCCCAGAAATCGGGTCCTGAGTGCAGACCCAAATATATCTCTGCGTTCACGACAATTGGGAACTCTGAATTTTCCAACTCAGGACCTCCTACTTCCCACATTTGAGCGTTCTCGTGAACTCTGCCGTCTGAACTCGGAAGGCACTAAACAAATTTACGAGTAGTTTGGTTAGGGCTTGATTTATTTATTCATTTACATAAAAGAACAGTTTGATCAGAAATTCTTGCAGAATGTGAAATAATATTTTGATAATTAAAGTATGACCCAGTATTCAGTGATTTCGAATACAAACAAAGTCAAAGATGGCTTAAAAACCTTGAATCGCGTTATTTCTTACTTTCTTACACGTCATTTCTAAGTGACGTCACAGAATTGCAACTCTGAGAAGTTGGAGAGCCATTCAAACAGATCTTTCCTACTGGGAAGTGGGAAGTTTCCCCGTTCCCACTTAGGGCTAAGTGTAAAAGCAGCCTCAGGGTTCACAGCTCACGGTGTTTTTCTCGGGATCAGGTGGACGTGACTGTGAGTAAACCCGGCGCTAAAGGTGATGTACCTGTGGGAGTGATCGTGGGCAGTGTGATCGGAGGATTGCTCCTGCTGGCTGCTGCTGTCGCAGGGCTGTGGAAGGTAAGATTTTATTTTCATTTTCAGAAAGACACCTAGTGCTTAATAAACGGAAAGTGACTGAATTTGAGTGACGGAGTGAACGCGTGCGTCTGGAGATGTTTCACGCATAAGATTAAAACTTAAAGCTTCCTTTTCGTCCTGTAATTCTCTCATTCTCCCGCTTTCACTCACACTTTAGGTTTTTTTGGTGTTTTTTTTTCTCTCTCTCACACACTCTTTTATCCCTTTCTTCCATTTTTCTGCTTTTCTCATAATTTCTCTTATTCTCTTTTTCTGCTCCTCCCATTCTTTACATCTCCCTTCCTTTCTTTCCTGCTTTTCTTCCTTTCTTCTTTTTTTCTCTTTTTTTCCTTCCTTCCTTCCCTCATTCCTTCTTTTGTGCGTTTCTTGCATTCTCTTTCTATTTATTTTTCTCTTTTTATTTCCTTTCTCTTCCTCTATTTAGTCATTCCTTCTTATGCTACCATTTAAAATTAGTCTTTGTGCTATGATGCAAGATTTTTTTCACTGGTTCAATAATAATAATAATAATAATAATAATAATAATAATAATAAATAAAATCTCCCACTTAACACGTCTTAGCTGATCGACTTTGTGTAAAGATTTTTCTTTTTTTAATGTTTTGAGAATGTAAAAGCCCGTGTGTGTTTGTGGCGTGATCTCTCCAGCTGGGCTTCTTTAAGCGCAAGTACCAGCAGCTGCAGCGAAACGACGGTGAAGCAGAAGGACTGCAGGAGAGCGCAGGACAACCGTGAGACCAGCGCCGACGTCCGATCCGCTTAAAGACCGTCGGATCTCAGATCAGCTCGAGCCAAAGACGTAAACCTCAGAGACACGGAGATCGGATCAGCAGCAGCGAGGCGGAGAACCTCGACCTGACACCAGCAGCAGGAAACGGCTGCAATCGGACTCGAACGGAAAACAATCCCACTGTTGTGCTGCCGTGGAAAATCCGCACATCCGCGGTTTATTTTCACCAACACTGGAGAACGTTTCATTTTTCACTCCGAGTCTCTGCATCAGCGTAAGCGACGGGAAGCGGACCTCCTTTCCTGTTTGTTTTTCACTTTTACTTTGAAATACTGTAAATATTATTGATAGAGGAATATTGTTGAAAATGAAAATGGCACGCAAGCTGCACTGACCGCTTCCCTGACAGAACTGGTTTTATTTACTGGTTTTCCATATACGGAAAATAAGAGTTCTTCCTTTTTAGATAATTTAATTTTTTTAAAAAAAAGGTCTAATCATTTTGAGCATCATATCATGATATGCATCATTTTCATGAGAAATATTTCACAATATTCATTAATGCCACATTTCAGTTTTTGATGTGATTTGATGTAAATTATTCTGAAGTCGGATCATCCAGCGCTTCAGATGATCTACTACTGAATCATTCGGAGTGAAAATGCTTTTTGGTGAGGTGCTAGCTCAGGTACGACCAAAAAGCATCGTTCTAACAAACAACACGTGGAAGATTAACATTACACGCATTCACGTGCACAAGTTTTTATCCCCTTTAATCGAGACTTCAGTTGCAATGGGCCGCAATGTTGTCATTTACTGTAACTGCCAGTCAGTCGTTAAATACCAAGTGCAATCATGAAAAAGGCTACAAAACAAGAGTAACGTTTAGCCACACCCACAAAACTCCATAAAAGGTAAAGAGTGCTAAAAGTGACAAAATGGACGCCAAACAGCGATCGAGCATGTCCTGAGTGTAGCGTGCACTAAATCTTCCAGTAACTGCGGGTCGCAGGTCAGCTACGACTCTGACGGCTCCTCCTTTTATAGGGCGCCATTACTTTTGTCCTAATGGAATGGCTAGTGTTATTCGTCTTCATCTATGCATTTGTTTTCCTTCAAGTCATTAATATGAAGCGAAGTGACAGAATTTGACAAAATGCTCATGAAATTGGTTAAATAAATGATTTACACGTGAAAAAATAAATAAATAAATAAATAAACAAATAAATAAATCGCAGTAACTCATCGACCATCACACGGCGATGAGTCTCCTTATATGGAAATAAATTAATTCGTATCCAGTGTGATAAATGAGTTTCAGCGTGGTACAATACAAACCACACACACACACACACACACACACACACACACACACACACACACACAAACTTATTTTAACAGTTTTGTAGCTAAATAAAGGCACATTGTGCTTTTTTTCCATCTAAAAAACATGCAGTAATGAAAACTTTTGACTTCGATTGTACGTCCAGCGTTAAATACGACATGAGTACAAAAGACTTTAAAAATAATATTAATAATAATTTAAAAAAAGTGTAAAGGTCTTTTATTGGGGCTAAAAATATTGTACGTTTGAAACGGAGGACGTGATTAACCAACAGGAAACGACTTTTTTTGTTAGAATTGTTACAGAACTGTGTGTGTGTGTGTGTGTGTGTGTGTTTCTACATAAATATACGTAAACGCACTTCTGTAACAATACGCATATGTTTCCTGTTGGTTAGTCACATCCTCCTTTTCAATGTATGTGTGTGTGTGTGTGTGTGTGTGTTTATACATACATATAATAGACATAGTAAAAAGTTGCAGGGAAACAGAACCTTCCAGACTCCTTCCTTCATCAGCTGTGAAAGCAAAGTGCTGTGTATATATACAGTATATAGGCTATATGTATATATTTATATAATCACAACAGTACATCATTCAAACTGAACGAACAAAATCTCTACATTAAAGCTCGTTTCTGCTGCGTATGAGAAAATATTACGCAGATTTATCTCACAGCTGCAGCTTATATTCCTCGTTTACACAGAAACGTCCTGGTGTTGTGGGAATAACCCGCAATTACAAGATGTTTTTTTTTTAGTCACAGTTTAGTGATATTAACTTGTAATCGTGAGAAACGAAAGTTGGAAAATAACTGAGCAATACTAACTCACAAGCACGAGATAAATACTGAGAGAAACACACAGCTGAGTAATTGAGTTGTAAGATGAAAATGGAGCAGTTGTGTAAAAATAATTCCCAGTTACGAGATTAAAAGAACGCAACCGCATGACAGTAACTCGATCACGAGCGTAATATTTTCCCCGTGGCAGAAACTTGCTTCCGCAAATATAACAAACTGGTGAAAAGGTTATTTATATCTGTGTGTTTGCTGGAACACTGTGTGTTTAACACTGCTTTTATTTTTACACACTTCATTCCTTCCTCTCTCTCTCTCTCTCTCTCTCTCTCTCAGGAACAGAAAGCATAACATGAACTACTGGAACTCTGTACTGTAATATTTAAACACAGTGTTCTCTCACACACACACACACACACACACACACACACACACACACACACACACACACAATCGTTTTTCACATTCACCTTCTTACACATTTCACCTCAAGTGAAAGTTTATTGTTTATTTTTACACTTTCGAATTTTCCTTCCATGTTCAGCCGGCACTTTACTCGCTTCTCACGTCATCTGTTAGTTCACGTTAGTGATTCTGATTGTACTTAACCTTCTGGATTTACCTTTTATTTCTTTTGACCATCTAGAAAAAAATTACATTTTTTTTCGTCCAACCCTTAGGCTTTGGTAAGAGTTTGTATTTTTATATTTTATATTTTATATTTTATAACTGAGATGATTCTTTGCCGAATCTGAATTCTGCAGTAAGTTAAATATGTCGTGTAGTCGGAGTTTTTCCTCCACACAGGAAAAAAATACTGATTTCTATAATAACGTGTTTCTATAAATTTATCAGAGCTCTAAATGTTTACAGAATTGAATTTATTGTTTTTTTGCAATGGTACGTTACTTGGATTTTTGTCTAGAAATAATAGAGAAAACGGCAATTTGTTACTAACAACTTGATGGCAATTGATCAGTAAAGTGATCAGTAAAATCTTTAAAGTGCTTCATTCGTTGTGGTTTTCATTAATTTCATTTCTATATTTCTGAAAAGACTGAAAAGAATAATAACTGTCTTTCCAATTTCATGTTTTCACTTAATCCACTACAGGGGCTTAACCGAGAAAAGATTCAAATGAAACACATACATACATTTTATACTTACTTTTTTACTTGATATAATAAAGCTACATTATTATCTGTACCTTAGAGCTAGCGATCATACCTGTTTAGCATCCAGTGTAACATTGTCTAATCACTAACGTTCATGAATGGGACTTAAAATCCTCTCGGAAATCCCAGCAGGTGAACTCGAATAAGCGAACTCGTGCAAAAACACGTGCACGTGAATCATCAGCGTGTTCCTTCTTCTTACCACTTCCATATATGGGCATGAAGACACACCCACATTCTCATCTGTGTTCTTAAGGGTACACTCAGAACTGCTCAGATTTCCATATATGGACTCAAAGACACGCCCACCTGTCGTCTGCAATCTGCACAGATCTGACTGTTTATTTATCAGGATATTTGTCCAGGTAGTTACTGATGAGTTACTGATGAGTTAGTGATGAGTTACTGATGAGTTAGTTGTAAGTTACTGATGAGTTACTGCTGAGTTACTGATGAGTTAGTTGTAAGTTACTGATGAGTTACTGATGAGTTAGTTGTAAGTTACTGATGAGTTACTGATGAGTTACTGATGAGTTAGTTGCAAGTTACTGATGAGTTAGTGATGAGTTAGTGATGAGTTAGTTGTAAGTTACTGATGAGTTACTGATGAGTTAGTGATGAGTTAGTGATGAGTTAGTTGCAAGTTATAATGCTTTCTGGTGACACCTTTTGGCGTGATGCCAACATACTCTCACAAAACATGTTCTTTTCTCAAGTTTTCTCAGAACAAATACATGTTTTTAAAGAATTTTAAAATTGTAAATAAACTATTGTAAAGAATTTTCAAATTAAAATAAACTAGTGTTTGGGATTTCCTCCTGATAAAATAATCATTTGATATTTTTATACAGATAAATCACACTTGACATTAAAATGTGTAAGAAGTGTAAGATGCGTAAGGATTCATTTAATACATATTATATTTGCTAAAAAAGAAAATTTCTTTTAAATTGATCATTTTTCCTATCAGAACTTCCACCTCTAAGTTTAACTTAACATTTATTTGTTTTAATATGAAAAAATAAATAAAAGAAGGCTTTGTGTGAGCCTACATGTCCACTTTATAGGTTGCAGTTAGTAAAAATGACCACTAGGGGCAGCTGGGTAAAAGAGCTACATCTTGTGTTTTATTTCTTTAAATCGGCAAACAGTTGATCATTTAGGAGAGAAAATTGTATAAAGAGCTAAGATTATGTACATTTTGCTTTACATTTCAGTTTTTATACAAAGCAATATAAGGTTTTTTTCCACAAATGCTGGTTCTTAGCCTAGTTCTTAAGTTACGATTTTAACCATCTCTCCGATTCATATATACTGTATTTGTAATTTGTTGTAATATTGCTGAGTCGTATTAAAATAAGGAAAAAGAGCCACATCTCACTCACAAGCTGTGGGTTCATGACCCCGCCTCAAGATAAAACCCCCACAGCTCACTACAGTCCAAGGGTCAACTCGTTTTTCTCTCGGCCCCACTTCCTGTCCACAGACACTCACTGTTCTCTTTCCAGCATGGCTCCTCTGATTCATAGATTTCCTAAAAATAAAAAAAATTTAAAAAAACACCAGAAGCAGTGAGTCAAACCCTCAGTGCGGTGCCGTTAGGGGAAACTGATCGGCGAGGGGGTGGAGTGACGAAGCAGAGTCACTGTTGCCAATCTGTTGTTGATTATTTTCCTGTAACAGCAGGTTTTATTAATTTTGTACGATGACAGTTTTATTGAAGAACAAAACGTTATACATTTTATCCGTTTATAGTTGCATGTATTGCTGAAACAATCACTCAGTGACGTTATAGCAGCTATAAACAGACTCGGCTCGTCATGTTACCGAGAAACTGCAAAAAAAAAAAAAAAAACAAAAGCGTAAACTCCTCTGTCCAAGAAATGTAAAGCTACAGCCTTAACTCTGACACTGGAGACTCCTTCCATAAATGTTAAATAAACATCTCCTGGAGGCAGTCGTGGCCTAACGGTCTGAGAGTCGGACTTGTAACCTGAAGGTGAACCTGAAGGTGGTGGGTTCGAGTCTCGGGTCCGGCAGGGATTGTNTGTGTGCACTTGGATGGGTTAAATTCAGAGCACAAATTCCGAGTATGGGTCACCACACTTGGCCACAAAGTCACTTCACTTCACTTACAAAAACTAATCCGTTGATGTGGAGCGTCCGCTGTATAAGTCCCTGTGAATGAGCCGTTACTATAGAAACTATCATGTATTAAAGTGAGCGCATTAATATGTGAACTGAATTAATCGACACCTTCTGACCAATTGCAATCCAGCAGCGCTGTGGTGCAGCTCACACGACATGCAGACAAACCTTTTTCCAGATGGGGACGGTGGATTTGAGAGCGTCTATTCCGTACTTCACGGCCTCCAGAGAGTCACTGCGGTGAGGTGACGAGACTCCGATAACCACACTGGCCTCAGTAACAGGAACCACGCTACACACACACACACACACACACACACACACACACAGAAACAGATTTGACAGAAATTTGCATTTGTGGACGATTTGTAAAGCAAAATGTATATATGCTGAGCTCCTCACGCTCTTTTCACTCCTGTACTCAAGAGTGTGCTGAGAAATTGTGATAGTGTGATAAAAAGATTGTGAAAGTGTGATAAAAAGTATGATGTGTCATTTGATAATAAATAAAAAAATTCCAAATCTTTGGCAAATTGCTGCGGTATAAAAGGAGTAAAACACTCGGGGATCCGCTGTTCTAGGAAAATAATCGGAGGTAACAGCAACCACCTTGTTGTTGATTATTTGCCTAGAACAGCATGACACAGTGTTTTACTCCTTACATTATTAAATTAAATACTTTAGTTCTGGACTGGAGCTAAAATCGCTCATGTCGTTAAGAAGTAATGGAAGCGTAAAGCCACCAATTTCGCTTAATGTCTATAAATAACACATTCTTGTCACCTTAAACCATGTCAGGAGATTCTCAAACAGACGTACCGATGCGGTTTCTGACTCTGTATGACTCTCTGTTATCAATAAACACGGACAAAAGAAAAAACTTCAGGATCAAACTCAGGTAGGGGGCGTGGCCTAAGTCCGAAGGCGGAGACTGTGCATTAGAAGTGATACAGATGAGGTGTGGATTTTTGGTCATTTTACGCTTCTCTGACGTCATACCCCAATCCCGCCTTACACCCGACGCATTTTCAGCTGCTCACCCGAGTCTGTGATGGATGCAGATGTGTCGGACGGTCGGCCACCTTCTCCTCACGTCAGCACAGATCTTCCTCATCTCCGACTCCGCCATGGGCACGTACGCTTCATATTCCAGCCGGACGACCTTCTTTCCCTCGAAATGATCTCTGGTGGTTCCTGAAACACACATTCATAAATTAAAAACTCTCCCGCTAGTGACGGCTCTGTTCAGTGAGTCACATCACCTGATTCGGCTCACCAACAAGAGTCGACTCTTTCAGTTACGCCATGACTCATTGCCTTTCTTTCGCCTAACTGGACAAAGCTGTTGAAGAACAAATCACAGCTTGATGCTTTGGCTGAAATTCCTTCATGAAATCTTACTGCACACTTTAATAAACGAAATAACTTTACTCTGAATCATTTAAACATCTCTGAGCCAAAGCATCACTCGTGCTTTTTGAACAGCTCAGACGTTGAAAAAAAGGTTTTAATAAAAGCATTTTGATAAAATCGCACTGCAAGAGTTATGGCAGTGCCTTATGTTAAAAAGAGGGGGAAAAAATAGGTGAGTCATTCGCAAACGAGTCGACTCTTCTGTGAGAATGCTGACTCAAAGAGTCGACAAGTTGGATGATGGAGACAAAATACTCAAACACAATGATTGGAGCTTGTTGGATTGTTTAAACTCAGAAACTCTTACAGTGTCAACAGTAACTCCGAATCTTTTCAGTGAGTCAGATCATTTGACTCGACTCACCAATAAGAGTCGACTCCCAAGCAGCTCATCGCCGTTTAGCTTTTTTTGCAAAACCGGAAATACTGTGCGATACTTTAACCTGCAGCTGTTCTACTTATGCGTGAAATTGTTTGATGAAATCTTTAGTTTGTAATAAACCAAATTATCATTGCTTTACACTGGATTGTATTAAACACGCAGCAGATTCGGCAAAAGGAAAAAAAAAACAAACGGTGCTCATATGTGAGAGTCAACATTCATCTAAAAGAGTCGATTCGAAGAGCCGACTCATTATCAAACGACTCATCAGTAGATCACACAGAAAAAAATTCATTTCTAAAAATCAGTATATTGAGAAAGTTTGTTATCGTACCGATGAATAATGAAATGGCTCCACAGGAGGAACAGGTCACTGCCTCTGACACGGCATCGGTGGAGAGTTTGTCTGTGGTGAGTTTAATCAGGTCCAGACCCTGTCCATCCTCCATCACTGCTGCTTCACACACACACACACACACACACACACACACACACACACACACACACACAGTGTAATTAAATGACCTTCGCTGACTCATTTCTTCAAACTTATGTGAACTCTAATCAGCTGTAAATTACCAAGCACATTCACCTCACAGCTTGTGAGATTCGTGCTCTGAAGGGAGAAAAGAGGGGGCGTGGCCAGACATACATAAAGTGTGTCGTGTACACATTACATCATTACAGCGGAAAAAGCTGGTTATGAGTCAGCAGTAGTTACTAGTCACTCTAGCATCAGTATTTAGTCCACATTTTTATTAATGAACCTGTTAGCAAGGTCAGAAAGGCTGCAGTCAGGACTGTAAATAAACCGAATGAGTAAGCAGC
>CM074961.1:19987144-19997423 GCA_037577455.1 Pangasius macronema
GTGGTTTTTGGCACGCACTCAACATGGGGATCATGTGATCGACGAGCTCAGAGAGTGTGTACGTGTGAGAGAGAAACACGTCACTCTGAACTTACTTACTCGGTCGTACATCACGTGTCCTGGAGATCACTGTGGAAAGATTTGTTAAAAAATTGATCAGTTTTGTCTGACATCAGCGATAACGTATGACTTTTTTTTCCCAGTAATTCAAGTTTAACGGTTTCAGATGGTAGCTGAAACGCTCTGGTGTGCCTGTGACTACAGTCTGTTTGCATTAGCTTTCTGAACATACGTCTGTACAGACGTCTGTAGTAACTCCGATCGATTCGCAGGGGATAAGATTCACGTGATGGGCGTGTCTTCACGATGTACGCATGATCGTCACACTAAAAACTCCACGTGTACTACATGCACCTTCTGATTGTCTTGACCTTTGATTGTTTGAGCTTGCTGTAGGTGTAGGTGTAGGTGTGGCCTTCATTAATAGGTCACATGACCATCACTTGGACGTTAATGATATCTGTATTAGGAACATACCTAAAAAAAAAAAAAAAGAAACCCCGAAGCGTCACTTCTACGACACGCTGCCTTTTAAACGCTGCCTTTATTTTTTTGCTCTGCGTTTAATTTCTTTGCATTTTTCTGCCAGAGCAAGCACTTCCTGGAGCGTCTGAACAAAATGCGCCAAACCTCTTTTCCTCCACAATCTCACGCAATCTTCACCAGCATGTTTACAAATTCCGACAGGATATATAAATATGTATAAACCTGGAGTTATTTCTACTGCTCATTTTATAGAAGGAAAACATGGCGTAATTTTTCCATAAGACATGAGGGATTTGGACGAGAGACTAAAATCCCAGTGAGACTCCAGTAATTTGTCCACCTGTTAAACTAATCCAGTCCGAATAGGGCTTACGTGAGGTCATGAACCTGACATGCCTCACTTACGCCCAGTGGGATTTGACCTCACGACCTTCCAATCACTAACTAGTTTATAATATTAATTTCATTGAAATCTGTTTAAAACAAGGATCAGTGATTATTCAACCTCATACAAGTCGTGTTTTTAGGCAGTTTCTCAAAATCTGAAATAGACAAAGACCTCTGATGACATCATTACGAGAATTTTGTACATTTGTACGTTTTTTTTATTTTTTTTTTACATATCTGGATAAAGTATTAAATCCTATACCGACATTCCAGCAGAGTGATGCTGCATGCTGCATTCTGTCCGTGAGTTGAATCTTTTTTTGGGGTGGACAGCAAAGTTTTCAACTGTGATTACAAGTGCGAAAGTCCCTGCCCCCCCTCCCCCCCCCCATGCTTTCACTATGGAAAAACTGAAGTATTATATAGTCCAGTAAGAGTGAACTTCTACATCTTTAGAGAATATTTCTGTCAGAAACTTTGGTAACTGAAATAATTTCAGTATTTGTTTTACTTTTAATATCATTGAATACACTACATAACTATTTCTGTTAGAAAAGGAAGATTTGTGAAACCTAAACAGATATTTTCCTCGTACGATCTCTGGGCTCTTCCAGGTGAACAGGTGGATTTATACTGAGATCTTATGACGCACAAGTCGACTCCATTCACCTAATTATGACACTCCTGATGGTAACTGATTACACTAGACCTAATTTAGGGATGTCAAAGTCAAAGTTTTACATTATTTTATCTGTAAATAATTTGGCAAACAATTAATTAATTTTTTACCCCCATTTCATTAGTAACAGCTGCTTTGTGTAGATTGATGATATATAATCACAGTCAATTCCATTTCAGTTCCAAACTGTAAAATTACAATATCGTTAAATTGTAATTGTAAATATTTATGCAAGGTACTTTAATATATGATAGTACACGAAAAAAGCAGGATATTTCGTGTTGTTGTAAGAGCGTGCGAACCTTTGCAGCGTTCTCTATCATGGGTGAGATTTCCAGATGCTGGCCATGATTAAACCTGGTCCAGGGCTAGGAGAGATTTACAGTAGCGGTAGCGTAGCTCTCCCATGACCAGGAGTGTTTTGGTTTCAGTCCTGAAGCTGAAAAATACGAGGTGATTATGTGATATGGCAGGACGGCACGTTATTAACACAGCTCGAGAGGATTTATGTGCTTATTACCCGCCTTTATACATTTGGCAGATGCTTTCTGAGCGAGAAAGAATCCAACCCAAGCTGAGCATGTGAAGGTTACGAGTCTTGCTCGAGGGTCTTTCGAGCCACAGAAGGGCCTTTCTGGCAGCTCGGGGATGTAAAACTCACGAACCTTCTGGTCATTAGCGCAGAGCTAGCATTTTAGTGTTCGGTGTCTCTGTTAAAAGATGTGACCTTCACAAAAATGTCAAATAAAAACACCACTGAAGGTGCAGTCAGTGATTTTCAATAAATCTGAAATTTTTCTGGCAATATTTGGCATATTTCACATCTCTGGTAATAAAATATTATTGTTTAGAGCAGAAACTCTAAAAATGTCATGCAGCAAATCCAACATAAGCTGATTTAAAACAGGTTTCGGTTCTCTGAATACACTTGATTTAGCCGGATTGAGTTCTCTGATATGTTCAGACTCAAAACCCAAATCATTGGCTAATGTGAACGGTACGGAAGCCTAGAGAGGCCATTATTAAAAAAAAAAAAACAAAAGCTGTAGTAAGACTTGTACAGTTTTGCAGTTTCATGGGTACAGGATACGAAATCAGAGACAGGAAAATAATGCTACTAATGCTAAAATAATGCTAATTCTTGCTCGGTTTGCTATTATGAATTCTCAAATTAATGGAGTTCCATTGGCGTCTTGGTTTATTTTTGGTCGTCTAAAAAAAAATTGTGAAGAGAATTGAATTTAAGTAGGTGTTGTAGTCGTAGTCGTTGTTCGAGCTTTTAGTTTATCTTTTGTGGGACTGTTACTGTTGTTGCTTGTGGGCGTGGCCGGTATAGCATTTTCTCTGCAGTAGCTATGTATATATAAAGCTAACTCGTTAAACACAAATCAAATACTGAACTAATCAGTGTGCAAATTGGTTGTTGGATCTAAGTGTTACATGCTCTGCTTCGTACTTCGTTCTCAGATTAGATTAGCAAGTCAAGCTAACTGTACTAGCAATGTACGCAGCACCAGCGATCTCTGCTACTTCCATCCAACCTTTTTTTTTTGTCAGAGGATGAGCTGAATGGCTGCTGTAGCTCAGGGTGTGAGACACTGAACTTCTGATCAGAAGGAATTATTAGGAACTAACTGCAGGTAGGAAATGAAGTTGTGAGGAGTAAGCGAAGAGACGTCGGACCACACGAGTCATACCTAATTTGCATAATTTTTTTTTTTTAGAAAAAAGTGAGAAAATTCTAATGTTGCTGTCGTGTTGCTGCTCGTGAACGTATGTAGAAAATCATCAATCACTAGTCGCGTTCTACTGTGAACGTAGAGTCAGTTTAAAAAACATTAAATAAAATGTCTAACAGTCCTCATACAAGTATGCCCTGCGTGGCAATAGCAACATATCTCATATCTTTATGCTAACAATTTATTTTATAAATGTATATACGTAACTAGCGAAGACTTAACTCCATATTAACTCCACCTAAGTTAAGCTGCTTATGCAAATGGTGGGCATTTTTGTTGACTCACAATAGCAATAACATGACTTTAGAAACTGAGCAATATTATTTAGCAATAAATCATGTGATTTTCTAAAAAAATTAATTATAAAAGCCTGATTGGAAGAGCAAACAAATCCACGATCGTGTCCAATCATCAACATTTCACATACGAACCTCAGGCTCCTCGTCTCTATGGCGACCGCCAGGCTGTGAAAACAAAGAGATAATAAACATTATGTGGCCCAACGGCATCCGGCCAATCAGGAGAGCCAGACACTGGTACTTACCTGTTGATCGAGAAAGCTCCGCCTTCATCAGGTGTTCCGATCAGGGCAGGTTTTGGAGGTGTGGCTTTGGTGCGAAAATCACTGACTGCACCTTTAATAATGGAATATTTCTGGAACATGTGAATGATTGAGAACTGAAATCGCTCTTCTTTTCATTTGCAGGTGTCGACCACTGACTCGTCCGTCCCGCCGTACGTGGATCCCGGCCCGCTTCGTCACGTGAATCAGACAACGCATCAACGTTTCAGATGCATTATTATGGGAAGGAACAAAATTGATCATTTTCCAAAAAAAAAAAAAAGAGACTTATTTTCTTCCCTTCTAAAGCCATGAGCCCCTGCGCTGCCGCGCTCCTCCCCCAGCGGAGAGAGGAGGACGAGGAGGACGAGGAGGAAGGGGAGGACGAGGATGAAGGTCTGGACAGACAGATTAACGTGACTGTAGAGTGTGAAGCAGTGCGACTCGGCTCCAGGGCAGAGTCAGTGTTCAGACTGTGTATAGACATCCACGCTAATTTATTTTCCAGAATTACAAAAAAAAAAAAGAAAAAAGAAGAAAAAAAAAAAAGAAGATGATTTCATATAGCCGTCTTCTGGATGTTTATTTATACGTTACTTTTTATTTATACACTTATAAAAAGTCTGACTGAGTTTTATCTTTTATCTCGTGTATAATATCCACAGAAAAGAGCAGCATTATTTATTTAAACGGTGCAATGTGTGATGTACAGAGACCCGAGATTCCTGAGCATGACCCTGAACCGCTCCTCCGGCGTGTCACTTCCTGTGTGCGCTCGTCTCCTTCCTTCCGGATTTACCTTATTTATTTTATCCTTCCCATCTTTCCTTCACTGTCTCTGTTTCTTTCTTTTCCTTCTTTCCCTCCCTTTTGTAATCTTTTCCTTTCCTTATTGCGCTCCTTCTCTCTGTCCTTTGCTGTCCATTCCATTTCTTCCTCCTTCTTTCTTTCGCTTCCTTTCTTTTTTTAAATTCTCTTCTTATTTCTTCCATTCTTTCTCTGTCTTTTTTTCATCCTTTAGTTTTCTTCTTTCAATCCTCTCTTTCTTTCTTTCTTCCTCTCCTCTCCTCTATCCCCTACTTCCTATCTTTATTGTTAATATTTTCTTTCATTTCCTTTCCTTTTTCTCTTTCCTTCCTCACCCGCTCTCTCTCTCTCTTCATGTTTTTATGTCTTTTTTCCCCTTCAGTTTCTTTCCTTCCCTCCCTCTCTCCCTCCCTCCCTGTAGTGTTATTTCTGTTTTGTCTTTTATCTTTACCCCATTTCTTCCCTTTCCTTTTTTCTCTCCCTTCCTTCCCACCTTTCATCCATCTTTCTTTCCTCTCTCGCTCACTCCTTTCCTCCGTCTGTCTTTATTTTACTTTTTGTCTTTTCCTTATTTTATTCATTCTTTTAATCTTTATACTTTTATTTCTTTCTTTTTATTTTTTACAGCTTTTTTGTGTCCTGAACAATACGTTTCGTTCTGCAGTGTGTGTGTGTGTGTGTGTGTGTGTGTGTGTGTGTGTGTGTGTAGCTCACTAATAAATGGATCTGGTTTTGTTTACACTCAAAGCTGGTCTGTAATTAAACTCTTTATAAGCGCTCTGTTTTCTTTTTTCCACACAGACGCGCTTTTTCATGTGACAGAACTGATGTGACGGCGTTTAAAACAGCAGCGTGGCTTTTCCCTGCGCCGTGCGGATGAAGGATCGCGTTAGTGTGTTAAAAATGTGCCATAATAAACGCTCGGCTGTCTGTAGGCGACTCGGCTCGGTTTATTCCACACCGTACAGGATGAACTTTATCACTCCGTCTCATTACTGTCTCTATAATCAGAGTTATTAATGTATAGATTCTTTTTTATTGTTCAATGTACATAAAGTAAACAATGCTGTTTGTAAACATGCAATACGAGTAAAATGGAAATATAACGACTCCTCTGTGTCCTTTACCGTTTCAGTCTGCTGTGAATTCTTTGTGCTGGTTTTTATTGATTTGTTGCTTTGGAGGAAAAAAAAAATTCAAAATGCTTGGAAAAGAAAATCCAGCCAGGAAGTGAATATTTTTATTATTTATTTTTTCTCTCGTCTCTCTTCTTCCTTTCATTTTTCGTTTTTCACTTTTTTCCTCATGGTTTATTTACTCTCATCTCGTGTTTCCTATTTCCTCTCCCTCACTCTTATTGTTTTTTTTCTTTTTCCTTTGCTCTCTCAATTTCCTCATTCTCTTCCTTATTTCTTTCCTTCTTGTTCTTTATTTCTTCTTTTTCCTTATATCATTCCTTCCATTCTTTATTCCTTTCCTTCTTTCCATATTTCTTTCCTTTCCCTTCCCTGTTTGTTTCTTTTCCTTCTTTTCTTTTTTTCCATTCCTTCTGTCTTCCCCTCTTTCCCTGCTTCCTTCCTTTCCTTTCCTTTCCCTCTTTCTGTCTGTCTTTCCTTTCCTTCTTTACGTAGCCAAACGACAGAACAAGCGTTTCTCATTGTCATGTACAGAGAAAAGAAGCTCCACAGGAGCAGTGCGTAAACACTGACATGGTGAAGTCTTCTGTAAGGAGACGTTTATTTAATACTGATGGAAGGAGTCTCCAGTGTCAGAGGGAAAGCTGTTACTTTAAGTACATCTTCACGACATCTTCAGGACAGAGCAGTTTACGCTTTCTGCGTTTCCTCAGTGACACGACAAGCTGCGTTTTTAGATCTTAAAGTGAGAACAGGAACTAACTGTTCCACGACATTAAATGTAACTATAATCGGATAAAAAGTACAATCTATCATTTATTTATGCATAAATAAATATAATCATTGTGAAGTGCTGTGGTATAAGAGGAATGAAACACTGTGGGGTGGTAGCAGTAACTCCACTCCAGCACACCTCAGGTGATGCTTGTTGATTATTTTACTATAAGAGCAGAACACGCAGAGTGTTTATTCCTCATGTGATGGACTCTTTGGGATGTAACGAAGACGCTTCACGCTGGAAAACAGCAACATAACCTCTAGACCTAAACTCTGATCTCTATCTCTTTCTCACACACACACACACACACACACACACACACACACACACACACACACACACACACACACGGTGTCCTACAGTAGCCAAAGCAGAGCTGTCTGGACAGCAGCATGAAAACTAATTTGGCAGGAAGTTGTACAGACAGAGTTAATTGAGATCCTCCATGCTCTGTGTGTGTGTGTGTGTGTGTGTGTGTGTGTGAACATCTCCGACAGAACACACTTCCTCCCAGATTATATCCTGGCATCTTTTTCCAAATTCCACTCGTGTCGTGTCTCATGTCGTCGTGGTGACTTAGTGGAACGAAATTTTTAATATCGTTAATAGATTTAAATATCCAAATTACTGGACGTAATAATTATTCAATTTTACACACACACACACACACACACACACACCATCCATGGTGTAAAAAGGGTTCTACAAAGAACCGGTTTTGAACAGACGTCCTCAAGTTACGTTTAACACCTTTATCAGGTGTTTTATGGTCAACTATAGACAAGCGCTTAAAGTAATATATTCAATATTTCATCAAAATTGATTATTAAAATAAAGAAAAACAATATGTACAATAATAAAAATCGACGGTTTAATATCTTTTCAGGCTTAGCAAGCACTTAAAAAATCTAATTTAATCAGAATGTAATAATACAATAATAAAATAATGTGTAAAATTACAAATATAAATATACGTAAAAAATACAAATATATATAAATTGAAAGTTTCAACAACTTTTTCAGGTTTATCAAATGTTTTTATGTTAAACAAGTGATTAAAAAAGTAATTCTAACATTAATTAAAAGTAATTCTAACATTTTATAAGAATTTTTAAAAAATAGTAAATATTAATAACTCCAAATTCAGAAAAATAAAATAAAGTTTTTTTTATAAAATCACTAATAAAATAAAATGAAGAAAGATTCCAAATACATAAATGAAAAATGATAAAAAATGTGATAATTCAAAGTCATATTTTTGTAATAAAAAAAATAATAACTTGAAGAATTTAAAAAATGTTAAACTAAGATTAAACAACAAAAACTATAATAATAATAATAATAATAATAATAATAATAACAATAACAATAATAATAATAATTAATAAATAAATAAATAATTCAAACCCCACCAGAAAATGATGCCTCAAAAGCCTTTAGGTGTCATTTTAAGACGTTTATTAAGGCCTTTGAAATAATGTTTGCGTTCCTCTGGACATTTTTTTGTCTTAACACCAAGAATTATTTTGTCCTCTGCTGTCCAGGGTTCAGTCCTGACACTGAGAGAGAGAGAGAGAGAGAATGAGACAGAAAAAGAGAGAGTAATCATATTTGAAAATGATTACCACAGCAGAGAGATTGTAATCAGAGTCTCGGTGTCTGAGCGTGTTTTGGAAAAATGGAAGGCGCCCTCCATAACTACGTTAATGAAAACGCTGACATGGCAGTCAGAGACAGAGAGAGAGAGAGAGAGAGAGAGAGAGAGAGAGCTTGTTTTTCCCATGGTGGCGGCTGTGAGGCCGCGCTGCAACTCCTGTGACCTTCACGCCGCCGGGAAGACGGGTTCTGGTGACGGATTGTTTATCGGAGCAGAGAGAAATAAAACAATCCAACAGACGTTTGTGAGAAAAGGTGAGGGGGAAAAAACCCTTCACACCCATCAAGAGAGTGTTAAAAGATAAACGAAATAATATTAATAATAATAATACTAATAAACAGCAGTGTTTTGGCCGGCGCAGGTCGTTTCCTGCCTGTTGTTTGGAGCTTGGCGTGTTTTTTTTCCTGCCAGACATCGCCCCGTCGTCCCCCGGCTCTGATAGGATATCAATCGGAACGTGCGAGCCGGTCGATCTCTACGAGACAGAGCCAACGGTCAGCCAAGGTCTGAGTACGCAGCTTTTGCACGGCTGGATCTGAAAATAGAATATGAAATCCACTTCGGGGCATATTGAAAATTTTGCAGACGAAACAGTCTCTCTGTCTGTCTCTGTCTGTCTCCGAGCGTCCATGTTTTTGATGTAGGCAGGTTGAAAGGAATTTTTTTTTTTTGCCACGGATTCCACAAGCATTACTCAGGCCTCGGTTTAATATTCCTCAGCACTTGGAGTACTTTTTTTATTTTTTCTCCAGTTTTCAGGGAAGCGTAGAAAACCATGTGTGCCCTGCGGAAATATCTGACAGCGTGGAACAAGCTGGCGGTTTTCATAGTTTTTCTTTTTTTTTTTTTTGCGTAAAAAGACATTTGGTTGCAGTCGCTTGTGTTTTGTTAAGCGATGGCACTCGGGCGAGAAGGAAAAAAGCCCTCCAGCGCGTTCTCGTAGCCTTGGATGTGGGATTCACTGCGAACGAGAATTCCAAGTCCATTGTTTTAGGTTTTAATTTCACATCCACTTTGCAGTTTAATACCCACGCGAGCCTCGTACAGGCATCGCGTGCTCCGATGCACGCTTCATTACCTCTCGTACTCTGGCCTCATCACAAAGAAACAACTCTGTGCTCTGTCCTTAATAAACGTCAAGGTCGAGCACTTCCATCGCATGGCGGTGGAATAAAGCGTACCTCGATTAAACGTCGGCTTGTTATAATCCGTGGAATAAAACGAGTCCACGTTGCTTCGGTATGCGAGGACCATTATCTCAAACGCATGCCGAACATTAAGGATTAAAAAGGTCAGCAATTTCGATTCATCGTAATCATTCAAAGTAACAACCCTTTTTAAACTTTATATCAGCTTCATTTGGATCAGCTGTACGTCATTACCGAAATAAAAAAAATAAAAAAAACGCTCAGAAGTTCAGAGGTACAGAAGAAACTCATTTAAACCAGAAAGGAAAAACTCTGACGGCCTCCTATTGTACAGGTGTGATGGAGAGCAAAGACGAGACGTTTTTAAGAAGATTAACGTAATTCTGGCTGCCAAAGTGACTGCAGAGAGAGAGAGAGAGAGAGAGAGAGAGAGAGAGAGAGAGAGAGATAAGGAGAGAAAAGAGGATAGATTTAAAGTTTCTGTCTCGCAGACAGCTTTGCGAAGTTTTTCAGACATGATTCAAGTTCAGGGATTAATCCCAGGTGCTCATCCGTCTGCATGCTAATGTTAGTCGGGGACTTGACGCTTGACGGCACAGTTTGAAATTTCTGTCAAAGTTCTTTTCAAGCCAGACGCACTGTTTTTTTTTTAATAAGGACTCCCTCGGAGCAGAAATTTAATTTGCATTATTATTTAGTATTCATTATACTGAAATAATATAGGCAGTCGTGGCCTAATGGTCTGAGAGTCGGACTTGTAACCCTGTAGGTGAACCTGAAGGTGGTGGGTTCGAGTCTCGGGTCCGGCAGGGATTGTAGGTGGGGGAGTGAATGACCAGC
>CM074961.1:19997523-20008330 GCA_037577455.1 Pangasius macronema
GGCCACAAAGTCACTTCACTTCATATTCATTATTTATTCTGACACTAAAGAGGCAGACAGAGTCTCTACGATCAACCCTGAGGCACACAATTCTCTCTTCTCTGAATATTTACAGGCGGTGAATGACGCACATACGAAAACTAAAAATGAAGTACTTGATTTACTCAGAAGAGAAAACACAAATTGATTTGTTTTTTTTTTGAGAACACAGATCGGGCGCTGCGTGTTAGTGTTCCCGGACATGCATGAACGCTCACATTTTCCACATAAAACTCCGGACGGACTTCACCAAACAGAAAAAGGATGCATCCCGTAGGCTTTTAGCTTGAAAGCCTGATGCTTCACTTCTCTGTGAAGTAGCGAGTGGCGATAAATCACTGCACGGAGAGCGCGGTAACCTTTATGAGCTAATATGTGGTAATGAAGAGAAATGGCATGCAGAGCTGTGTACCCGAGGAAGCTGGACAGATAAAGCCCATAATGCAGATGACTCATCGGCAAGAGAGGAAATCCTGAGAGAGTAAGAGCTCTGGGAGCCTAGAGGGGAAGGGATCCCTCCATCTGAGTCATCAGAGGGATCAGCATGACCCAGATTATCAGAACATGGCAAGAATCAGTAAACGTAAACACTGACTCTGTTATCAGTGAGAAAATGAAAGGCTTTGTTAGATTAATAGTGTGATTAGGACAAAGTTTTTAAACTCGCCATTTTGGGTTCAAGGTAAATCCCCAAAGTGGTAAATTCCTCAAAGTTGGGGTCCGGAGACTCCCAGGAATACACGAATCGTGTCTGATTGGTCACTCGAGAAGTTTTTAAGTTCCAAACCTCAAAATCAAGTCAGTCTATAAATAACATCGTATAAACCCAATGATGTTCTGTCAGCAGAAAGTTCAGGGATAATTATAAAGCTCTACACCTCGAATAAATAAAAAGATTAAATAGTATTTTTTACATTTAAATCTCCTATAACAGCACCAGACTGAATGTTTTATTCCTTACCTAAGAGGAACATAATGTGTATAAGATTATTGTACGCCCATAAATAGACGTGTTCTATCATGATTGTGGCTGACTTATTGCTCAGCAGGAAGTCAGCCAGTCGCTGCTCAATGTTCTCAATGTGCATTGGCTAAGACGTGATTTGACCCAGGCTAGCATCTTTATTTTCTCTGGATAGCTTTAACTGTGTATGTGACAGCTTTGGGTTGGACTACAACACTGTCTGTCATTCAGTGCACTCTAATTCATCTGACTGCTACATCTGACCGATGTTGTGTGGGATTTGGAAGAATACTTACACAGATCAAATGAAAACTTTTTTCTTTCACCAAAGTCAATGAGAAGCAGACTTTTTTAAGACTTCCTCAGAGACACATGAAGCCAACTGTATCTTATTGAATGCTGCTCATGCTGCGTAACACACACTGAGGAAATCGCTATCCGCCCCCTTCCACATACATGAGCTCACAGATGATCCTGATTGGCTTGTGGTTGGCTGTGATTGACAGGGGAGAGAGAGAAAGCACAACCAGTGTTTGCACTCTACACTTGCAGCTATGGATGGCTGTGGATTTCTCCAGACGATAAAGCAGTGGTAGCTCAGAGGTTAAGATGTTGGACTAACAAGCAGAAGGTCATGAGTGCAAATCCCAACACCGCCAATTTACCACTGCTGGGCCCTTGAGCGAGGCCCTTAACCCTCAACTGCTCAGTTAAATAAAGACTTTTCTGTTGCGCCACTGGAGAGAAGTTAAAAAACTGACAGCCCAGACAATAAATCTGCTTGTCCTGGGCTACTGATTTGTCCACCAGATGTTCTGTAATAATTTGTTCAAAAAAAAAAAGAGAGAGAGAGAGAGAAAGAAAACAAATAAAACTCATGTGGTGGTACGAAGCACCAGCAAGAATTCAACCAAGTGAAGTAAAAAATGTTTTAATCTTGCTCTAACAACATTTCATGACAAAACATCAAGCATCACAGATTCTAATCATTTCTCCTGCTTCAGTCTTTATTGTTCATGTTGCTCAGTGGAAATTATGCATAAATTATATTTATATATATATATACAATTAACAATTTGTGACCATTACGGTCTCCATGATCTAAATTTCTAGATGTATTTAGATTTGCTCCAGTACAAAGACAGGCACGTGGCCTTCAAAAAACTAAAACAAAACAAAATCAAACTAAAATGAACCAAAAAAAAAAAAAACAAAACATAAAATGAGAATACTCCGTAACAAATGTACAAATTGTGTGAATTATAAAAAGGCAGCGAAACAGCCAGGAGGCTATTAAAGTGTTTTCAACACTTGTCCCGGGTTTCATTAGGGCTTAAGCGGGATTCCTTTTGGTTTTGGATTGGAAAGCGACTGGATTGGCACTCAAGTTTGGAAGGTTGGGAAGGGAATTGGGAAGCTGGAAAGGGAGACGGAGCTTCAAAAAAAACAAAAAACAAAAAAAGGATTAGATGAAGGACACTCCATCTAAACACGAGGCACTACTGATGGTTAGAGATTAGGATAGAAGCGCTTTACATTCAGAGGCAACAGTAAGAAAATTTACTGAAATCTACCAGGACGTAGAAAAGTGAAGGCGAATTCGTTGACGTGTCGTGACCTCCGTATTATTAAGGTTCTATCTGGAAGCTTGGTCGAGAAATCTCATCACTTTATTGTCTTGTTATTTTCTTTTGCAAAGTTAAAAAAAACAAACAAACAAACAAAAAAAAAAAAGTTCTACATTTCCAAAGTCACAGATTTTATAAGGTGCCGTCTGCCAGCCAATCATCATCCAGGATGAACGCAACATAGGCGGCCTTGAACGATCGAAATACACGTTCAAAAGTAACTTTTATCTGTAGATGTAGAGTCATTAAAAGGTTACGCTGATTTTACCAAATCATCCATAAAGGTCTTCATCGCAGAAGAAAGCTAATATTGCGGCCAATATCAAGTGTCTAGTGACGCTTACTCTGATTATATTATATTATATTATATTATATTATATTATATTATATTATATCATCAGACCTGCCAACATTCGTGCATTTAGTGTAGGAGCGCCACAACTTAACATCCGAGTATGTTCGTACGAATTATCACTCAAAACATACGTCTTTTTTTCCCTAAGAAATTGGAATTCTGCTATGACTGCTATGAAATTGGAAGCTAATCGACATACGAATCTAAGTACGCAAGACTTCGCTAATATTAGAAAAGTATATAGTTAACATCAGGTAGCTATACCTAGCTATAGTTTTAGATTTCGGCTGAAACTGGTCAAAATGGTCAGCACTTTCAACTGAAAGAGAAAAAAACTGCTGAAAATTTTGACCTAAAGAGATTAAACAGCTCTACAATGAAGCGTCAAATGTAATATTTTACAAATAAAGTTAATGGTGATGAGAGAAGTGAATTAAATACGCTCAGACACGTTGCGTGCGATCACCAGGGAAAATGTCAGCTTTGGGGGTATTAGACAACCGATGTGTACGAGGATTACTCTGAAAAAGTGCTGTTATGTTTACGCGATATTATCACGCCCCTCGCTACTCTGCTTAATCCTTAAATCGGCTCTGGATGACTAAAAATCGTGAGCATGGAAAAGGCAATATGACACAAAGCCTACCGTTTAATTCTGATAACACAAATGTAAAAGTTACAGTAAAATGTAGTCCTTGAGCTGTAAATGTAAATTTTAGACGTCAGTAACTGGAATGTCAAAACTTTGATCTCAGAACCCAAACAGAACCTTATAACACTACGATCACGATGCGTAACTGGCACTACACCGTTCTGGTGATAAATTACCGTGATTAGTCACTAGGACAGAGAGAGAGACACACGATAGATATCTGATGGACGAAACACTTCGGCTTTGATATGCTGTGGTTATAAAAAAAAAAAAAGCACAACAACAACAGAATAACAGCACTGACACCTCAAACAATCCTTCTGAATGATGCATGATTTCTACAATTACACCAGACAGACATGCAGAGGAATTCCAATATTCTGGAATCTTGGAATTTTTGTTTGTGGTTTTGGGAATAAAGTGGTAATTTCACAGCCGTGAGTATTTAAGACTGTTGTATAGTTTAATAAGTCACTGTAGTTTGGTTAAAAAAAAACACACACACACACATCACATACTTTAAGGCTTTTAAAGTACAAACTTTCATCTTGCACGCGCACACACACACACGTATACATTCACACACTAAATAGAACAATATACATATTAAGAAAAACTATCCAGTTTCTCTACATACCAGGAAAAGTGTTTATCAGTTATGTAGCAATGTGCAACTAGGTGTGTATTACACAGGACGTATAACATAGAACCGTGTGTACTGACGGCGTGACTCGACAGTCGGTTAACTTGTGGTACTGATACGAACAACCTAATAACATACCATACCTCAAATATGATATGATACCATACGATACGATATAAACCCCACTTGTGTGAATCGTATACCTTTCAGCCTGCTGTGTTGGAGTCGGAGTAACACACACACACACAACCACACACACACACACTCTCGTATGTGTTGAGGTGGAGATCTGTACTGTCCGAACTGGAGGATGCTGGGATTCGGAGAAAACTCGTAGCTCATATCCTGCCTGTCTCCTGGTCCTTTTCCTCCAGCAGGTGGATGAGTTGGCTGAAGCTCTCCTTCACGGCGTCCATGTTGTCCACCGTGCTTCCCTCGAGCAACCAGCTCTTCCCCCGAGCCAAAGGCTCCAGCTCAAAGTATTTCTTTATCTGTTTGAAGAGACAGAGGAGGTAGTTAGAGAGAAGCAGCTGCAGAGGTATCCTCGTTGTTCTTTTTAAAAAATAATTTCGGTTGCCTATTAAAGCATCACAGAAGAAGAATGCAACCATCTGGTGATATGAGCAGGTCACCAGCTTGATGCTGTTACTTATCCATGCTTGATGCAAGAGATATGCAACCAAATATTACATGTTTTTTTTTTTTTTTTTACTCTAATTTACCAAAGGTGGCATGCTCTTGTTTACTATCAGAAAATTTCAGGCTGAAATTCTGATCTATCGCCTCATGTTCTTCGTTTGGTCTCAAACCCAAATGTCTTCAGTGTATAGCCACAAACAAAAAACAAGAACTGGCCATGCTGTTCCAATAATTACTGACCCTGTTTGGATCAGTTCATCTGCTGGTTATGGTGATAATTCCATACAAATCCTACAAACATTCAACCGCTCATTTTTGAAATGAGAATCTCGGACAGACACACGGGCAGCTCGTAGAACGTATATGGCCAGAAAACGAGCCCTGAGCTCCTGAAAATGAACATGTCAGTAACATCTCTGCATGACGAACAGCAGGAAAGCCATTAAAACAAAAAAAACTGATGAAGAAAACAGAACGTTTAAAGACAAGGGACAGGGAAGTTCTGTGTTCAGAGGCTATACGGGTAATAACCTGACGCTTCAGTCAGAACCTAAGCAATACCACATCAAATTCATGGTAAGCAAGGAACTGTATATGGATCTTCTCAAACTGTAGCTGAACTCCCATGTTATAAAGAGTATAGGATGAAAAACAGGATTCAGTCAATTTGAGTTCAAACTGAATTGTAGTTTTATGTAAGGCCATGTTTGTTTACCATTTATGGAAGGAGTCTCCAGTATCAGCCCTTTGTAACAGTCAGATTTAACACTATGTCTTTTTTTCTGACATCTTCAGTACAGAGAAGTTTACGCTTTGCAGTTTCGCTGTAACATGACAAGACAATAGAGAGAGAGAGGGGGGAAAACAAGAGAAGCTGGTGAGGGAACAACTGTTTACAGCTCCTATAGAAACGTGTTATAGACGTTCCATAGCATCCAACGCAACTATAAATGGATACAAAATATGACGTCATTATTGAATAAATCAAATAAAACGCTTCAGAACGTGCTGTTACAGGAACTTTAAGGTAGTAACAGTGACCCCACTTCATCAGTCACTTAACAGACTGCAAACTTTAGCGTTTGTGTAAACAGATTTTTGGATTTGGATTGTGAAATCTGGATAAATTTAGATAGCCAAAAATATTTTCATAGAACAGTTTGCGTGTCCTTTCACAAAGACAGCAGTTGTAATACGCCTGTCTTTAAAACCTTAATCCTACAAAAGTACAAATGTTTCCAGTACAAGGCATTCAGCCATAAAGAGATTTTAATATACCAGCAAAAGTAAAGAGAGCGCCAAACACTCAACCGCAAGGCCTGCAAACAGCACTCAGTCTACTTAAAAAACTGCGAGAGCTGAAAAGAGAGCATGAGAGAGATCATGAGAGGAGAGACCAAGAGAGAAAGTTAATGAATAGTGATTTGTCGAATCAATTGTCATTAACTGCTTTGGCAATACTGCTCAAAGGCAGTCATAGCACAAATCCACTAGAGAGGCGATAAAGGAGAAGAAAAAGAACAGGATTGCAGAAACACAGAACACTTGGCCAAATTTGAGGTAATACTCAGCGGATCTATTAAGGAACTGCAGTATTAAATATTCCCTGGGATGCAGTATTCTGACATGAGAGCTTACGGCCGGTCAAAAGTTGAAGGACAAAAATGGACCAGTCCAAAACTTGGCTCCTTCTTCCATGGCTTACTCAAGAAAACAGTCTCGGCAAATCCAGAATCTCACATTAGACAGCAGTAAAACGTCAAAAGTTTGTCTAATGTAATTTAGCATAAAAAGTAGATGGTCTGATTCTGAAGTTGTATTTCAAGCTACATGGTCAAGAATATCACAACGCTGACACTCCCACCTTCCAGCATGACACAGAGGACAGTGGTTAGGACAATGGGCTACTGATCGGAAGGTCATGAGTTCGATCCCCAGCACCGCCAGGCTGCCACTGCTGGGCCCTTGAGCAAGGCCCTTAACCCTCAACTGCTCAGTTGTATAAATAAGATAAATGTAAGTCGCTCTGGATAAGGGCGTCTGCCAAAATGCCATAAAAGTAAATGTAGGATGAAATCTGTGATGTTCGCTAAGCATGATGGAACACTGGGACACTTTGCTGAGCCTGCACAATCATCAACACATCAATCCCATGTTACATTTGCACTATTGTAAGTCGCTCTGGATAAGGGCGTCTGCCAAATGCCGTAAATGTAAATGTACATTGGTGAGATTATTTGCAACAGCAGGTGAAACACCAACATATTAGACATTTCTTTGCTAATACTTGGTTACACCTTCCCTCGACTCCATAACAGCGCCAATCCTTCTGACTAAAGAGCATGTTGAACCTGCTGATAGGTTGAAATCCGTTGATTTTGCATGGACATCACACAGCAAAGTGCTGCTATTAGCTGATGCAACAATTTTTAACATTTAACAACAAAGTCTGCACACGGTTGTATAGCGGAAGGTGTTGCTGCCTCACAGCTCCAGGGTCCTCGGTTCAGTCCTGAGCTCAGGTTACTGCCTGTGTGGAGTTTCACGTGTTCTCCTTGTGTTTGCATGGCTCTCCTCCGGGTTTTCCATTTTTCTCGAACCTCCCCAGACCATGCCGGCTACTCCTAAGTGAGAATGAATGTGTGTGTGGGGCACACTGCGATGGACTGGCATCGCATCCAGAGTATTCCCAACAAAACAACATGACTTGCAGACTCCTCAAAATGCTGCTGTGATCAAATATTACACAACCTCCCACTGAACGCTGACGATGTCATGTCACGCCATGCCATCCCCATAGTGAAGGTGCTTACAGCGTTGTACTTCGGTGTGTGTTGTACGGTTCGTTTCACAACTCGTTGATCCACCACATCATCTGCACAGAATGATCAAGAGCAATAATCAAGAACAATAGGTTCTGGCCTTTAATACAGAACCTAATGACGTTGTTGCTGTTTTTGCAGAACATCTGTGGCACAACACAACACAGCCAAGTACAAGCAATAATAGGCCTGTTTGGAAATCAATTCACTTGAGCCAAGGCTGCAAAGGCAACAAAAGTTATATTTTAATCAAATTGTCCATCTGCAAGGCAGCACCTAGAGGTCAAACAAAGACCTCAATTTTATACCAACAATCCTGAATTTTCTGCTTCTAAACTCACAAAATGTTACACCTCCATTCTGACCTTTGACCTCTGTGACAACCAGGAACCATGAATAAACAAGCAAAACTCCTCCCTTTGCTTGGAAAAGTCTTCTCAGCTGACGGTGTGACCAAGCCGATATTTGGGCTGACTCAGTAATATAATAAACATCTTTCATGCTTTTGCAAGGGGTTTGCATTCATAATTGTGGATTTCTTTCAAAGCTTGTTTTTAAAAAAATAAATAAATTTTAAAAAAACTGCACGCCAAGGCACCGGATATAAACAAGGCCGAAACACCAAGCGGTTGGAGAAACACACTACTTGCGTGCTTTGGCTGGATTTCTGGAAGTGGGTCTGTCATCTCCTTGCCTGGCTGGCGCTGTTCCAAACCATCTCCCCTGCATACGGAGGGGGCCTTGTGAGCTTACACTTCCTTACCCCGGCCTCTCATGCCCTCAGCTCCATCAAACCCCCTGACATAGTACACAAGCATCACACATCAGTGTTGCATTCTCATAAACACCCCATCTGTCCTGACAGGCAATGGACAAACAACGTCCAAAAAGGAGGGAGGGAGGGAGGGGGAGAGAGAGAGAGAGAGAGAGAGAGAGAGAGAGTGTCAGCCCTTTAGGGGAGGAAAAAAAATAATCAAACAAAACATCCTTTGAGGCAAAGTGGCCCTATCATGCCAAGAATGTTGATTAAGATTTCCCTGTGTGAGATTTCATTGCTACAAATGGACACAATCCTGAAAAGACTTGGAAAGGATGGACGTGTTTGTCTATTGTCTGAGTGCAACACATTTAAGTCTTAAAAACTGAAATGCAACAAGGAAACGAGAGGAAAAGAAGGCGATGGGATGTCGGAATGTCAAGCCTGTCCAACAATGAAGCAGTGAAACGTCAGCTTGTCGTCACCACCACGATAATAAGCTGTCTGGAGACAGCCAGGGTAACAGAGGGCATGGAGGCTGGCGATGATTCTCCTCACGTATCTACAAAAATGGCCTAATATGTGCTGCTTAATGTCTGAGGAATGGACTCAAGGTCTTGCTGAAATTTGCTTTGACGCAAACTGGTGCATCAGCCAAAAACTGCACTATGAGTTACATGAGCATGAACCAAACTGTCAGAGAAATAGCAGCTTTAGAGTTAGTTCAGGTCAAAGCCAATAAGGCTTAGGAGAACTAAAAATCAATCTGCTGTATTATTATTAGTTTGTTAACTTTAATTCTTCAGACAGAGATTTGTACTTAAAGCATGGATTTTCTTGTTACAAGTACAAGCCAGCCATTTTGTTTCCAACAAATTAAATAAGCGAGTCTCTAGTGAGATGTGATGATGCAGCATTTACTACTTTTGTCCTTCAAGAATGGCATGTAACCAATTGGTATTTCACTCTGCTCAATTCCACAGCGAAACAGTATCAAATTCAGACAACACGGTGGAACTTAAGACAGCCAGGACCCGTCAATACTACTTAGTGAATAATGCTAACCTGGCTAAAAAATCCGTCTGCAGCAATATTGAAGCAATTTCATATTGCTGAAATGGACATTTAGATTGGAGCTCATCGTTGGGATATGCTGGAATAATCACTGGCAGTATTACATGTCAGACTGATGCTCTGGTGGCAACGCAGAAATGACCAGGACACAAATTTTTAAACGCTGCATTAGTGGGACACCGTGGTGTTTACAATGTCATGTATGAATGGTGTGGAGTCAGTTTTACCAATTCCAAAATTCACACCTTAACAAGGTGACTTGGTTAAATGCTGGTGTAATGATCACACAATTTTACAGAATACATCTTTAATGAATATTGAAATGTACACCAAGTAAACTGAGCAGCTGAGGTTTAAAGTGACCACGAAATGAAAAATTGGTGTTTTAGAGATGCATTACCTGGCATTATGGATATAAATATGGCTGTAAAGAAGATTGTTGTGACAAAACTCTTTCAGATTTAAAACTGGTCACAACTGGTCACATCTTCTACTTCCTGGTCATTAATGTTCAGAAGCAGAGGAGCTCGGGCATCTTTGCAAAAGTTCATTATAAGAACTGTTGCAACTACACCAATCGTGTGTTGATGTCATGATGGAATTATGGTAAATACAACCTTCTGACATTCACAATTCCCAGTTGAGAACGCTAAAATTCCCTAAAAACTCAATGTGTGTGACCTAACATTAAATAATGGCAGCAGCTTTAAGATATTTCAGATTTAACATTTAAGACTATGTGTATGAAACCTTCATAACTTTCTAGCACTGACTGCACTATAATTAGCATAGTGCAGTTTTGCTTTATACCTAAATATAAGCGAAAGATGTCTTGACATTTTGTGCATTTGTACTCTTTTTAGGTCATAAGGACTGAGAAGAATGAACATAATTCTGGCATATTATAGATCAACTGGGAAATCAGACCTACAGTGTCTGTGTCATCAGTGTACGTTTACATTTATGGCATTTGGCAGACGGCCTTATCCAGAGCGACTTACAAAAGTGCTTTCAAGTCTATCAAAAATACATTCTGATACTGGCTCACTAGGTCACAAACTAGGAATACCGTCAGTCCAAAAACCGTTGGGGAGGTAATAGGCAAGTACTCAGATAATATATATTTTTTAAAGTACTAACTTAAGTACTAATTTAAGTAGGAAGAGGTAAGTCTTTAGACGTCGTTTGAAGACTGCCAGTGACTCAGCTGTTCGGACATCTAGGGGAAGTTCAT
>CM074961.1:20008430-20020149 GCA_037577455.1 Pangasius macronema
TGGGTGCTGGTCCGTTTTTGGCTTTGTAGGTGAGCATCAGTGTTTTAAATCTGATGCGGGCAGCTACAGGAAGCCAGCGGAGGGAGCGCAGCAATGGGGTGGTGTGGGAGAACTTAGGAAGGTTGAAAACCAGTCATGCAGCTGCATTCGGGATCAGTTGCAGAGGACGAATGGTGCTCAGAGGCAGACCTGCCAGGAATGAGTTGCAGTAGTACAGTCTTGAAACGACAAGGGACTGAACAAGCAGTGTGGCCTGTGTGGAAAGAAATATTCTGATGTTATAAAGGAGAAATCGGCATGAGCGTGGCAGATTAGCAACGTGAGAGCAAAAGGACAGCTGATTGTCCGTGGTTACCCCAAGGTCACGTGCAGTAACCGAAGGCGAGATCAGAGAGCTGTCTAGGGAGATTGCAAGATCCTGAGATGGGGATGAAACACCTGGGATGAACAGCAGTTCAGTTTTGCTGGTATTAAGTTTCAGCTGATCCATGATGAGATGATAATGTACATTGTACATGCATAGTGTACATTTCCCAAGGATGGGAAAAATCAAATTTATTCATAGCCTACCAGGCAAGCTGAAGCCACAATATGCCACCTAGTTTGCATGTTCCCAATTCTAAAAAAAATTGTCCATCACATTCATTAATCAGCATAGTAAAAATCATTCTACCGACAGCAAGATCGAGCCTTAGTGTAGCAGGCGGTATTATATGGAACAAGACATGTGCTGTAGTTACACCACCACAAAGTGTATTAAACTTTAAACATTAGATTTCACACCAAATGAAATTGTTTATTTTGCTAAAGTTAATATAGAGAATGTTTTTTTTCCCGCCTGCTGGTTGTTGAACCTACTTGCCCGGGGGCAACTACGAAGTTAAAACGATATGGGCATGAAAACTAATTGTCTCAGGAACCCGGGCTAGTGATTTGCCCACCTCGTCTTCATGATGCAACGGGGATTCAGGAAAACCTGTATTTAATCTCTGTATATACAACATTTCCTCTTGTTACCTTGAAGCAAATCAACCATTATTTCCTTCATCAATGCTGGTCTCTGTTTTGTGAGCTTGCCCCAATCCCTGGCACTCTACATCATGTCACTTGAGTAAAAACTCAAGATTTGGGTGGCATTTCATCCTGTTGTCATGAATATTTAGAAGATCCACTCTATCATACTTAAACACATAACCTACTCCATATGCAAACACACCACCGCTAAACAAATCGACAAGCGGAACCACAATGTGTGCCCGAGTGCTGACAGGTGACCTTCTGGCAAGCTCACATGTACACGCAATACTCTGGATACGATCAAAACGTTCATCTGAAATCCATCAAGCAACCGTAGCAAACACAGACATCCCACCCATGCACTGAGTATTCTTCCTTTCATATTCCTGCTCCTGCAAGATGTAATGAAATTATAGCTCATGACTGATTTGGCTTGTTACCTCGCAGCACACACACACACGGAGCAATAGCAGAAACATTCAATTTCCCCATTTTTCCAAGCCATGTGCACCATGTATTCCTGCAGTTTTTTTAAGGATAATTAATGTCAGGAACTCCAACTTGGACAGCCTTGACATTCCAGTGAATTACCTTACACTAAACCAATGGTTTCCTCAACAGAAACACCCAGAGGACTTCCACATTTTTGTGTCATTACATTGTTGCACTCAACACCTAAATCAGGTAATTAAGTGCTGAATATCTGGCACAGTTGATTTGGGAGCTGGACTGGAACAAACATTTGGACTGGCTGAAGAGCCCTGAGGACTGGGCTGGGAATTGCTGAGCTTGAGCAGTTCATCAGCTAATCATGAGCTAATTATCAGGTCCTCCCTGAGTTGAATCAGTGGCGTGAGAGCAGGAAGCTCTGCTCTATGTGACTGGTATTGTTCTGTTCAGAACCACTACCAAAGAACCACAGGAATGATTTACTTCTTGTGGCTGAACAAGTCCAGGGATGCATCAATACCAATACTGGTATCAGGTATCCACCCAATACTGTGATTAATTACTCATAAAAATGCTCTGATACCAGCATCAGATACCAGGTGGTACTACGTGATTTAATCCTAAGTGCCCACTATCACACTAACAAGAATTGACAGCGATCTGAATGCGTTTCATGATTAACGATGGAAATCAAAGTAAAGCAGACTGCAAACTCTCAACAAGAGGAATCAACAGGAGGAACTACTGCATTTTCCCACAACTAACCTGATAAAACATCATAACCATAAAACTCAGCATGAAGAGTTCTTCACTAGCAGCAATAATCACTGTAGCAAACATCCGCTAAAAGCAATGACAACAGAACTGAAACATAACCCGGTCTTCTGCACAGCAATCCTATTTGCGCCAAGCTAATTTATGTAGCTAGCTAACGCATTGTACGTGATTTTCATGGCCATTTAAACCAGGGAAACAAACAGAGCTCAATAAAATGTTCATCAATGTGATTTCACTGACTGATTAATACTAAGTAGGCGACTCATTTCAGTATCAGTATTGGGACTGGTATTGACAAATACCAGAAGAGTGCGTGCGCAAACGCATTAGGCCTGAAAATAAACGGTAACGACACATTCTTAAAAAAACCATTAGGCTGGCAATCAAGAGATCCTACGTAGCTTGTGTCACGGCTAGCTGTATTCCTGTGGCTTGGGTGCGTGTTAAGACTCGTTTTAAGGCAAACCACAAAGCTGTCCACAACTGCTCAAATCCTGGAGTTCTTCATTTACATGCACGGAACAATATTTCATGAAGAGCTGCAAAAAGGTCCGTTGCTGGGGAATTCTCGGAGGAGCAACATTCCTGATGAAGCAACTCATGAGTTGGAGCTGTGGACAAAATCGTGTTCATGTTTCAAAACAAAAATGTGCTAGCCAAGCAGAGTGACTATATGTTTTCTCATACGTTTCCCGTCCGTGGAACTATTGCCTAACCACTGGCATAGGAGCATCTCAATCTGCATTGGGACATTTAAGACACTAATTGAAGAGCGCCGAGAAGTCCGTGAACTTGCTCTACATTTTTTAAAATCCCTGCAGGACGTAACAGTTGGAACTCTTATTCTAAAGCCTCTACATTACAAGTCTTGTTTAAGACAATATTTCCTGCAGCCAAACCCATTTAGAATTTAACCACATGGAAACCATGGAGAAATGCATATTCGATTAAGGCCCCTATGGTGCAAGCGCAAAAATAGGGTATCAAATTGTAGCGTTAAAATATCTTTGCCAATTTCTTCGTTGCAGGCGATGATCTGGCAAAGAGCGGTGCAAATGTAAAAAGGGGCAGGGTTATAATCAATACAATATCAATAGGTATGTGGTTAGCTACGCATTATCCTCTGATGTCTAAAAGTCTTGTAGCTAAAAGCGATTTCCTCACACAGCAGACTCCGAATGTGATTCTCTGCTCGACACCAATGTCAGTACACGTGTCTTAAATTCTGCCCATGAAAGCTGTATAAGTAAAGAATAAAACACTTGATAGGAAAATAATCCATGTTGGGGTGGTGTAATGCACCAGATATGAAGCATAGTTACTTTTACAAAACCCAGAAAGGGATTATTTATTATCAAATAAATTGAATTTATTAGGACATCATACATTTAATAGCTTAATTGAATGTTGTGGAACATCAAGTTCCACAAGTTTCTGTTATCACTTACATTACAGAAGCTATAAACAGTCATTACCTCACCAGCATTTTATTTTCCTCTCTCGAAATTAAAGAAAACAAGCTTGTCACGGTACAGAGAACCGGCAAAGCGTAAACTCCTCCGTCTTGAAGATTTTCCAGTGTTGGGGAAATTTGTTCATTACAAAGAGCTTCTTCCATAAATGTTATATATCTCCTAACTGTAAACTTCATCATATGAACAAGTACAGGTTTTTCTGTGTTATACCACAAATTTTTTAATCCATTTGTTGAGCGTCCAGTATACAAGTCCCTGTGAATGAGCTGTTACTATAGAAACGATAACGTATAAGAACGAGCGCATTAATATAAACCTGTCAGAAATCAGAAACCAGAATTCAACACTGCTGTGGGATAAACTGGTTTACAAGAGCTTTTCTAGATGAACATATCTATTTTATTTTTTTTAAGGGTTTTCATTATTTATGTTCCCATTATTTATGTACATCCACTAAAAAAAAGGAGAACGTTGAAATATAGGCTCTGGGTTATACATCACTGTATTACAGGAAAACTACTGGCACGATCAAGCCTTCTAAAGCTTCTACATTCTGTATGGCTTAGCATTGTAGTCAACGAGAAAAAATGTCAGTGCAATTTTTCATAGTCAAGAAATTGTTAACAGTTTTGAAAAACATAGTTAAGATAGAGTCCAGGCGAACGAAAGGTCAGAGATAACGAAAACCAGATCCAGAGAGAGTTGTATTCGAGTCAGCTTGATTTCCTGCTTTCAGCGCAATATAGTTTGGCTCGTTCAGCCAGCAGAGTATCAGATTTACATGTGGACTGGCTTTCCATGAATAAAAACAGTCATATTGAGAAACAACAGGAAAACGCTTTTCCTGTTGTAAGTTCTGTAAATGAAGACATTACAAACAATGCTAGCCGTAGGTAATGGCTATGACCATGGGGAAGGAGATAACCAGTTATAAATTCGAAATACATACATCATTACGGAAAAGCACTAAACATCGTCAGGACCATCAGGTTTATCAGGGGTCAACATCAAGGTTACATGGAACTACCTTCTTCTTTGACTGAGAAAAAACAAAACCTCCACAAAGCAGTGATAAGTAATACCAGCATGATGCATGATAGTGTGCTGTTACATAACAAAGTGTTTGAGTTACAGTGATGTCTGGAACGTTCATAACTCATTCAGACAGTTATTCAAGGCCCTCGTCCCAGAACATTAAAAACACATTATGGGGAAAGTCGACTGGATTTTCACATACCTTTTCCTACGCTTCACAGAGCCTGGAGCCACATGCTTCACATAACACCCCTACAAGCTACATCCATGTGACTAAAATGTTTCCGTGCACTTCAGACAGAATTGTTAATTTCGACATATATGAACGGAAGCTAGTGGCACGAGTTAGCACGATCCGATTTTCAGGACTCCAACTTTACTCCAGGAAGATGGCAGATTTGTTGCAACACTGGCATTTTTGGGAAAGAATTCCTTACATACTGACCCAGTTTCTCTCTTGCTCCGTTTCGCATGCTCACAAAAAAAAGTAACCTGACGTGTTTTCAGACACGTAGACAGACACATCCAAACTCCTGCTATTTAGACATGTTCCTAAGAGATGTAAATTAAATTAGTTTAAATACATCTAATTGACCAGAGGGATAGCTGCCCACATGGGCTGTGATGCAGTTAAAGAAGCCGGGAAGTCTCAAATGGGACATGCAATCCAGTTTTTCAGATCATGTCTGGAGGAAGCAGTTGCTATCATTCATTTGGAAAAACACCTGAAGTTAAAAGGCTAATGAAACCAACAGGTAACAGTGTGGAATTCTCCATCCAAGCCTGGGGTCCGACTTCTTCCCGAAGGAAGCTGCTTATGTGCAGATTGCAGGCTGAGCTCTAGGCCAAAAAGTTTGCGGACACCTGATCATCACACCCGTATGTGCTTTTTGAATACTGTATTCCAGATTTAGTCCCTGCTTTGCTGTTATAATGAGCTCCACTCTTCTGGGAAGACTTTCCACTACATTTTGCAGCGTGGCTATGGGGATTTGTGTTCATTCGGCCACAAGGGCATTAGTGAGGTCAGACGAGGAGGCCTTAACTCCAGGGAAGGGAAACTGTAATGTTACAGCATACAAAGACATTCTATACAATTGTGGTCTTCCAACTCTATAGTAGTTCAGTTCAGTTCAGTTCAGTTCAGTTTTATTTGTATAGCGCTTTTAACAATGGACATTGTCGCAAAGCAGCTTTACAGAAATAAATGGATTAACAAAATGTATATTATAAATACTTAAATTTATCAGTGTGAATTTATCCCTTAGATACATCTGAATGGTTCTTTAACTTGTAATTCCCTTCTCTCCCCTAAAGGCACTGATTTGTCGGAGGTGTAGCGCCAGTTCCATGACGCCAATGTTAGTCTTGAAAGCCCTTGAAAGTATGCAAAATTGGGAAAGGGGGCGGGGTTTCCAGGCTGTGTTGGTTAATATAAGGGCTTAAAATGCCTGTGCCAATCGTTCCATATTCGAAACCAGATCTGATTGCCTCAGATCAATGGGGGCACATTTTTTTAATTGATACCTCATACTTTTTTTTTTTTTTTTTGTAAACACACACATCATGGTCACAATTGTGCTCGATCCAGAGTTTATCCAGGCATGAGGAGGGAATATATGCCACGTATGTTCACACACAGGGACAATTTAACATGGCTAATCAACCGACTGGAATGTTTTTCAAAGATGGGAGGAATAACCGGAGAATCCAGAGGAAACCCACACAAACATGGGGAGAACAGGCACAGAAACTCACAATAACCAGAGGTCAGGATTAAACCGGGAACCATGGAGCTGTGAGAAGACACACTGTGCTGCCACTTCCAGCTTTTCATAAAAATCCATTTGAATTGTTGTTGAACTTTCAATTCATACTTTCTGGGAAGTCTTGCAAGTTGTAATTTCATGGCGTCGTTTCAACATGGTGCAAAAAAAAAGAACAAGTAGTAGTAGAATTTTATATCTCCTATGCAGACAAGTTTCAATTTGTAAAGGATATTTTTTCCCTCCCAAGACTATTAACACAGAAATACCGTGGCCTACATCCTACAACCACTATCAAATCAAATTCTTGCATTTTTTACATCGTTTTTACTCACACCCAAGCCAGACAAGTGCTCGCATCCTGTGAATGTTCAAACCTCAATCAGTTCAGGTTGGCTGAATATTCTAAAATGGACAGTAGATACCTCAGTGTCAGAAAATCCAAAGTTCCCAAAGTTCCCAGTTGTCATAAGGGTAGCAAGAGTTTGGATTCACACGCTTTTACGTCTTGGCAACTGACTACAGGTCAGCAACAGTAACTTTTTAAATTCACTCAATTTCAAAGTCTCATGCACATTGGCTTACTCACTTTTAGCTTTTTCCACTTTTTTGTCATTATTTTAGGCCACAGGTCCACCCGGCGTCTATGCGGGTGGTTCTGGGCACCGCAGTCACAGCACAGGCAGAGCCAATCCACATGGTTCGAGCGATGACCTCTCTCACTCTGCGCAGAATGGCCGAGTCAGGCTGCCCGCCACGGGCGAACAATAGCGTCTGGGTCGGCTCGCTTTCTCTCTGGGCCAGACAGACAGTCCTGTCACAGTTCACCCTCCTTCACAACACAACATGGCCTTTGTCTGCATGTCTCAAACGCAGCTTTCACGACAGGCGAGAGAGAAGAATTCCAACTTCCTGAGAGACATTCTTCAATAGATGGCGCCTGATGGCAATGAGCAGTTTTCCAGGTTTTTCTCAGAATGTTTGGACAATGTGGAGTCCAATGTAGTCAACAAGTTATATAAAGTTACATAAAGCTCATTACGTGGTGTAGCTTTTGTTTAAAATATGGGCAAGTGATTGCAGTGCATTGTGTGGTGTAATGGACTTTATTGGCAATTAGAGAGAAAATCCAAAAATGTGATGCTGCTTAAGACACGGCCTGTGGGATGGGAGGAGGAGAAGAAAACAGTGCTGCTGTCCATGTGGATTCCGTCTTTAAATTTTAGGTAAATACTGTGTAAATACATCAATACTAATACTGATCGAAGTACTAATACTGAATGATACTTAAACACATCAGAGAGAGCACTTCAGTTCAGCAAGCACTGAGCACTAACACCAAGCATTGAGGGTTTGCTGATTTGCTTGATGCTGCTGGGATTTGAACTCGTAACCTTACAATCAGCAGCCCAATGCCTTAATCTCTGAGCAACCACTGCCCTACGAGACGAGAACGAGGAGTTAGCTCATTGTTAGCACATGACAGCACCCCCTATGAACAGAATTCAAACATGAGAACTGTCAAAAGTTGTAAGACGACAATCCACAGCTTTGGTAAAGCCAACATCATGGCAAAGACAGAGTGGAAAACAGGTCAGCCCGTGCTTCACGGAGCCTCCTACTCTGCGGCCTCACGAGTTAGTGTTGGGCATCTATCTCCATCACTCATAACTCTATTAGAGCCAGATGTTGCGGGTGCCCTGTCTACTTCCAGAGACGTGGTAATTTTATTATTGCTCTAAATCACAACCCAGCGCTATCGGTCACGGGGGGGAGCAAGGTCACAGGGTTGTGCCTGCATATGTGCGTGTGTGTGTGTGTGTGTGAAGCAGGGATCAGAATCCTTTTAAAAGGTATCACGGAGCACACCACCTCCACCACCAACTTCCACAAGGCAAAAAGGAGCAGACGGTGATGGTAAATTACCCCAGAGACTGAGAGTCCACAGTGTAGAGTTTCAGATGCTGGGTCCTTAGTTCCCGAGACCCCTAGGCGTTAGAGTGCCTATACATCAAGGACCTTTCCTTCAGTACAAGGATGAGGTTTCAATACATGCAAACCCAGAAGGCATAATATCTGAGGGGCAAAAACTCAGTATATTATCGATATCGCTGTTTCACACATCACTTGTCTGCAGTAGAAACTGGAGCGCATGTACATGGGATTTTACGGTAACTGGTCATTTTTAGTAACTGGTAATGTTAGCTATATCAGATTTTTCTGTCAGGTTGAATTGGCAGATTTCACATTAATAAACTCAAACTTTCTCCATTCACCACGGCAGAAAGCAGGGACGCTGTGTCACACATCATTCAGTTGAAAAAAATGTAACCGAGACAACAGAACCAGCCCAACGATTACTTCTATAAAAAAAGGGGGGAAAGGGGCAGGGCTTCCTGAGGGGTATCAGTTAATATCAGGGAATTGGCAACACCTATGCAACTGTCAATCATTCCAGATACTGATTGGTTCATCTGCCATTTATTATTTAGGAAAAAGTAGACCTTTGCTGTATTGTCGAGTTATAACTCGTAGTATACTCTGTAAAAAAAATGTGGAGGTCCTACGCAGAATGCGTGAAGGTTAACACAACAGTGTAAATGATATTGCTGCTGGTGTGGCATGTGAACATGTGGTTGAAACGACACAGCAGCTAAGCAACCTCCACTTTGAAGTTTCCAAATGAAACAGGAAATAACCCAGAGCGCTTATTTTGTACACTTAAAGAAACCTGAGAGAGTGAGCGTGAAAAGAAAAGAGGCGGCATTGATCTTTTTTTTTCCTCCATAGCAAATGTCATGAGAGATGGAGGAAAGGCTGCAGAGCCAGACAGACACCCAGACAGTGGAGAGTGAATACGTGTGTGTGTGTGTGTGTATCCTGCTGATCAGTCACTGGCCTTGGCACCCAGAGCAGGAAACCATGCCAATGTCGGCTGAGCGGATTCCGAGCCCCCAGGGGAAAACAACAAACGAGTCTGTTGTTTGGGTCGTCAGAGTGCAGTCTGACCACCAGCGCTGAAGATGAAGGAGGAGACTCGGACTGAATTCACACGGCGGCTATCAGCATCTCCGTCTGCTCCGTCATCCACACAGACACACACACTCTTCACTCACACTCCCGTCCTAATAAAAGCTTGGTGTGAAAGTCACGCTAGATACGTTTGCAAAAGATTTCCATCAATCCAGGATTTGTACAGGTTTATAAAATAAAATCTTACAACCATCTATCTATCTGTCCATCTCGCTATCCAGTTATCGATCCATCCATTTGTCCAACCATCAATCTGTCTATCCATCCACCTTTCCAATCACCCATCCATCTACCCACCTATCTATCCATTTATTTGTCTATTTATCTATCTATCTATCCATCCGTCAATCTGTCCATCCCTGATTCAGCGAGACATTTCGTTCTTTGTTTGGAGGCCCGTATGTGGACAGTAATTCTCTTCCATTTTGCAAAGCTACAAAAACACATTTGCAGTTCCATCATGAATATTAATAGACTAACCACAACCCTCAGCGGGCCTTTTGGAAATTAAAGCCGTCCCTTGGAGCACACTCAAGCTGGGCTGTGGGTGATCTTTTCTCAGAGAGAAGCCATTAGAAGTTATTTTTCATGTGGTTGTTGAGGCCCAGAATGCGTTGCTTTATTCACTTTTAATGCAATCGTTCCCTTGTGAGGCATTCCTAATATCCCACATTGTTCACACATGCTCACATCTTCACACCAGCTCTAAAGACAGTGACCAGCAGTGAGGGAGAGGAAGTGCTGCGAAACGCTTTCACACCTAACCTTATGAGTGATCGCAAAATCACTTCACCAAGCAAACACAAACTAGCCATTCTAAATTTAATGTCTTACTCGGACCAAAAGAGCACCACCGAATATACTCACAGTAAAAAGCCTCTGCGTGTCCAATGCGCAACACGTAATTAGCAGAAGAAATCGGAGCGTATGTGTACGGAATAAAACACTCTGTGCTGTGCTGTTACAGGAAAATAATCAACAACAGGGAAAAGTGCATGAGCAAAGTGACTGTAACTACCCTGAAGCTGATTCTCTTCCTATAAAGAGCAAGTGTTTTATTCTTTTTACACCGCAGCAATTTGCCAACGATTACAATTTTCATTAATTAAAGAAGGACAGGTCGTACTTTTTGTCCTTTTATAGTTACGTTTAATGTTGTGGAACGCTGTTCCCTCACCAGCCTCTCGTATTTCTCTCTTGATAAGACAAAAAAAAAAAAAAAACAGCTTGAACCACGAAGCATAAATTCTTTTGTCCTGAAGATGCTGGAAAACAAAATCTCCTTACAGAAAACATCACCATATCAACAAATACAAAGGTTTTGTCATCTGTTTATGTCAGAGCTGCTCTCAAGAGAAAATGAATCAACACCTTCTGACCAATCAAAATCCAGAATTCAAACGCTCTGTGGTATAAATTTCTAACAACTATAATCCTAATATTTTGGCATATTATGTGAGTAGAGATTAATCAGACGCAACAGTTCGTCGTACAGCACAGTAAAAACCCTGCTGTAATTCGTCTTTTCCAACAAACTCCAAACTACATGTCTTCAACCTTCCAGCAACAACAATCATGAGAACGTTTCTCTTCAGCTCAGCTATCTGTGGCATTTAATCAGAGTCAGAATCATCTGCGCGGGTTGCACGTTACAGCATGCAGATGATGATGGCATTACTGAAGCCCTGCTTCCAAACTTACTGTCCTGCCAATGTTCTCGTAAAACACCACGGCTAATCAGCCGAGAATGATGGCAGACAGAAAAAGCAGAGAATAAATCCAGTTCTACTCCATCACTCCTGCTTTGGATAAGTTTTTGGATGCTTGAGGGGTGATGAAAAGCTGTCGTATTTTCAAAGTATGGCCTCTTCTTCTTCAAGATAAGGTCCCGTGTTCATCTCTTCCAACTCGATAATAAACAATGCTCTTATTTAAACCATTTACAAGAGAAATGTAAGAATTATAAAACTCCATGTCGTGCTGTTAGAGGAAAATAATCAGTGATGGGGTTGTGTGATGAAGCGGAGCTACAGCTGTTCCTCTTGTACTCACAGTATAAGATTTAAGTATAAGTTGTTCCTCTTATACTCACATTCACATCTGTGAATGAAGTTAGTTCCTTTTGGGCAGTCGTGGCCTAATGGTCTGAGAGTCGGACTTGTAACC
>CM074961.1:20049388-20063797 GCA_037577455.1 Pangasius macronema
CCAAAGAGAACCTCAACATCTTCAGCTCTGCTACCTCTAGCTCTGACTCCTGCCTCTTCCTCAGTGCCACTGTCTCTGAAGTGGATTGGATTCTACAACGTAAAATTCGAAAAGGTATACGATGTCGTTATTTAATGAATAAAAAAACTGCAGTCGTTGGCAAATTCAAAATGGCTTCAGCACAAACTGGAAATTTTGCACTTTTACCCCAATTCGAAGACCCCGTAAGAAACAAACTGACCTTCCATGATGACTTCTGAGCATTTACACAAATAAAAAAACAGGTTTGTCTTTACATCTGCCAAATATCACGTGGCTGGGAATAATATTTCTGTAGATATTAAATCCTAAACACGGCTTCCCTTGACTTCTCAAAATTCTGATTTATCTCATGATCCTGACGTCTTATCTCACAATTCTAACTCATCTCAAAATTCAGACTTGTTATCTAAAGATTTCAATTCAGCATCTCAGATTTTCTGACTCGTTATCGCAAAAACATTCAGACTCTGAAAATTTCCACTTCTCACAATTTTGACTTAAAATTATTATCTCAAAGGTGCGACTTCTCAAAACTTCGATTTGCCTCAAGATTCTGACTTCGGTGATTATCTCATAATTTGACTCCTCAACATTTACCTCAAGATTCTGACTCAGATCAGGAATTTGACTTATTACCTCAAAATGCTGACTTACCTCGACACTTTTTTTTTTATAACACTTGTACAAAGCATTTGACTTTAAGTTGTTCTGTGCATGGTTACGCATGTGACAAATAAAATTTGAATCTGAATCTGAATTATCTCAAGATTTCGAATTCCATAGGAACCTGATTGCACTGAGAAACAAATGAAGATGACGATTTTAATACGAGTCTCTTGCACAGCCGCAGGTCCATCCATCACTTTAAAAGCATTTTCATTCTGCTGGAACCATTAAAGGTTCGATTTATTTATAAATTAATACAATGAGAAAAGCTTGAAAGTAAATCCTCGTTCGAAGGCTTGAACCGTAACCGCCGGGCGTTTCGAAGAGTTCACGCCGTTAGCGGACGGAAGCACTCTGACGCGTACCGCGTGACATGAGGACGTCCGTGTGTCACTTCACCCCTTACAGAGCGAGGAAGGTGTCGTGTTGGCGCTGGGAGGCTTTTCCACTGAGGGGCGGGACGTTCGCCAGCGACAAACCGACGACAGGAAGGTCCTGAAACGCTGACTGACGGCCCAAACACACAAAACACAACATTCGCGCTAAAGAACGAACACATTCCGGTCGTTCATTCACACAGCGAGAGCAGGAAAGGCGGCGATTATCGCGGCCTGCGTGTCATCCAGGACGGCATCGGACGCCATGTTTACAGCCTGAGACTGAAATCGCCACAGCGCAAATATTAGCACGAAATCTTTAACAATATAAAGGAGATTACTGGTAAAGAAAATTGTTGGAAATAAACAATTTTTTAAAAATAAAAAAAATTTATTCATGTTAAGACTACATTTACCTATACTAAGGGCTGCACAATATATCGAAATTATCGGAATATCGCAAATGTAAATATCGCGAGGGCTTCCGATAACGGAATGATTTTAATACTTCAAAAAGGTACGAAGATTTAAAGTTTAGGGCGACGCCGACAGCAGAGACTGCTTTCTTTTCCTCATAAGAACATGAAACATTCATGGTGGTTATGTCATTTTCAGTTTTTAAATACATATGGGTGACGTTTTAAAGACGTACAGAGTTATGTACACGTTATAGTTTTCCAAAAAAAAAAAAAAAACTCCGTGTCGTGCTTTTACACGAAAACGATCGTGATGAGATGGTGTCAGAGCTGCTGTTATGGAAAATCGAATCAAATCTACACCTACTGGCCAATCAGAGTCCAGACTTCAGCAGGACGAAGAGTCAGAATAGATTAAACCCCGTTATGAAATGATCCTGTGAGAATAAGGTTTTCGGGTCACGCAAGATTAAGCGTGGGATAATCCCCTGGCGGACGATGGACGAAAACACACGTCATCTCTGTAAGGCTTTCACGAACACAAACTCTGTGCTGAAGAACACACAATCCAGCAGCACAACATTTCAGCCTCCGGGTGGGAACGATAGTAAACGTTAAAAGCCTGCGCAGGGGCAGAGGAGCACCGGGAGTATTTGCCCCGGGGCAGGATGTAAGAACAGAGCTGAGTAAAGCCCGGGGTTCTCGCTCTCCGTGTCTCCTGCGGTGCGTGTGGCGGTTTTAATTTAGTACAGACTGGACCCGGTCTGCTCCTCCACAGCTTCTCTACACATCCACCAATCAGCTGGTTGAAGGAGTGTGTGAACGCTGGGCCTCATTTATCAAGCTGGATACGAACGGATTAATTCATAAATCCTGTAAATCCGTTCCGAAAAACATTCATATCCTACTCCTGAGTGTCTGTAAATCACTGCACTTTTATATCTGTAACATACCAAGGAGTTTCATTTGCTTAATTTATTTCCGTTCGGAGTTTTTATAAGAAATGGCGGTGTATAAACGGAGGATGGGCCGCTCTCTCTGCGCAGAGCCGTGAGCCTTAAACAAATGCATTTAGCGTAAGTCAGTAGAAGTGAGTCAAAATAACGTCCACTTCTGATTTTCAGCCTTTACCCTGATTGCTCATTTCGTGCTCTCAGCTGTCTGTGTACTTTACCTTTTATGGAGTTTTGTGGGCGTCACTACATGCAAATGAGCTGTGTCGGAAACACGCACTGCACTTTACACACAGCTTTATTAAAAGATTGATAAATGAAAACGCACTGTAAGTTGACGATTTGTACGAGCCGACTGAAGGGGCGGAGACGACGCCCGTCAGGCCCAGCAGTCCTCTCAGTCTCCTCCCTTGAGTGATGTCGATGTCTAGCTGCCTTGAACCGACTAGAACTTGGGTGATTCGAAACGTCGCGTACGACACGATGCAAAAACGATACGGTTAAACAAGTGAGAATTCAATACACTTCAGTTTACTACTGTTCTGATAAGATTCGGTTCGGCGCCGATGCGATGCGACTCGTAAGATTCAGTTCAGTGAAATTTAACTTGAAAACACCGTGTCCTCGTTTTTACTCTGTAAGGAATTACGATTTCAACAAGCTGAAACTTGACGCCGCTGCCACAAACACGTCTAGCCCTTCTTGTTACCAACGCGTGTGCCAGAAACACCCTTACAGGACTTAGACTTCAAACAGGAAGTAAGCTATTAGAGGGAAAAAACTATTTCGGCTATTCGACCTTGCTGTGACCTGACCGCAAGCCCACTGAACACCTTTGGGATGAACTGGAACACNCATCTAGTGGAAAGCTTCCCAGAAGAGTGGAGCTCATTATAACAGCAAACACAGGGGGAATAAATCTGGAATGAGATCTTCAACAAGTACATAAGAGTGTGATGGTCAGGGGTGCACATACTTTTGATCATGTGCTGTGTCTTTAGGAGTCTTAGGAGGTGTGTAGCGAGGTTTGTGGTGCTGTCAGTGGACGTATCGGTGCTTTTGTCTGAACTTCCTGCTGATCTTTTGTTGAATCTAAAGTAGTTTTAAATTAAAACTTCTTTTAGAAGCTATCTCTCTCTCTCTCTCTCTCTCTCTCTCTCTCTCTCTCTCTCACACACACACACACACACACACACACACACACACACAAAAGGGAGTATGCATTATCATTACCAGTTATTTAACCATTTCCCTTTCCATTTTTTTAACCAGATCTAGGTTTGTAAACTTATCTGTTTGAATTTGAAATGTTTTTTTTAACACCCCTTACGTCAGACCATTTCTTATAAACAAAACCCATTTTCCATCCTAACAATACGTCCACTGACGGAGACGGCTAACAATCGTGACGGGAGCCGGCCTGTCACCGTGAGACCCAATAAATCCCGTCGCCTGGGAGTTCGCAGAGGTACAGGAAGCGGCTCTTTTGTTTTCCTAAATCGTGACCAATTCCCACCCTGTTCCCACCTTTCACAACAGAGGCCGGTTTTTGAATGACATCCTGTTTGGGCATTTTGACGATCCCTGTTTTCCCAGCATGCCCTTGGGCGAGCTGGCCAAGGCCACAGGGAGCGCTGTCCAATCCAACCTCCTCCACCGCCACCCTGACCGAGACCTGACGGCCATATCCTGCTTTATCAAAGCTCGGAAGTGGAGCATGTGTGGAATAACGCCGCTCCAGTCACCACTCCTCCTTGGCCCAGTCTCCATGATTATTTTTATTTTTTTTTGCCTGAAGAGACCTGAACCTACATCACGGTGTAAACAGACCTGACACAAGTCATACCATGGCGCTTACGAATTCTGGATTCTGATTGGTCAGACTTTAAAGCCTTAACCTAAGCGAGAACAGGATTATAAAACTATAAATGGTAATCAGTAGCAAGCTGCTGGCGTATAAGAGGAATAACACGGCTGTGGAAGTGCGTTATAGGAAAATAATCAACCTCCGAGTAACTCTGCTTCATTACACCACCCTGGGGTTGATTATTTTCCTATAACAGCACAACACACGCTGTTTTATTCCTTACATATATGTAATTAAGGAGACACGAAGTTTAAAACAGCAACCAACAGGTTTTTTTTTTTTTTTTACATAAACTAACACGGGTTGTGAAACGCTGCCGGATTTCTGAAGCCGCTGGTGTAGAATTTCGCCTGAAGCGTTACGAAACGAAACCACAGCGGGTTCAGAGGAACAGGTCTCGCTGAGGATCAGCAGAGTAACGGAGTGCAGAAGAGCTTTCTCCTGAACCGCGACACGATTCATCATCATAATAATAATAATAATAATAATAATAATAATATGATTTCATAATAAATGATTATTTTAAAAGCATTCAGCACTTCAGAGGATATCCACTGCCTGTCTGAATACAGCCGCGTTTAATAAACTGAAATCAGTCACGCACATGAAGGAACTCCAGCTGTTATTAGAGAAGGCACGAGTTCTACCACCCCCGGGGCACTTTTACCATCTTACCACCCCCGGGGCACTTTTACCATCTTACCACCCCCAGGGCACTTTTACCACCCCCAGGGCAATCTTACCATCCCCGGGGCACTTTTACCATCTTAGCACCCCCAGGGCACTTTTACCATCCCCAGGGCAATCTTACCATTCCCAGGGCACTTTTACCACCTTACCACCCCCGGGGCACTTTTACCATCTTACCACCCCCGGGGCACTTTTACCATTCCCAGGACAATCTTACCACCCCCAGGGCAATCTTATATTATTATATTATCCCCAAGCCAATTTTTATTTCCCCCACTGCAAATTTTACCACCCCGGACCAATTTCTACTGTCCCTGGGCCTATTCTTCTACTGCTCCCAGACCAATTTTTACTGCCCCCGGGAAAATTTTTACCATCCCTGGGACTTCGGGACGCCATTAGTTTCAGGCTCCACAACACAGTGCCACTAATTGCTCCTTCGGTTAAAAAAAAAAAAAAAGAAAGAAAGAAAGGAAAAAAATAATACAAGCTGTGAAATCAATAACTTGATCTTAGCCAATGTGAGCGCATTAACCAACCAGCCAATCAGACAACAGGTCGGTCTTAGCGCTGACCCCAAAACTCTGCGTAACACACCGCGTCACTCTGTCCGAGTCGTGCTTAATGCACCACGCTCTTGTTTTTGGACAGTTTTCCAACACAGACTCCTTCCTCCTGACTTCCGACTTGCCGTGTCGTCTAAATAAAGCCCGAAGTCCCGAGGCTCAGAGCACCTATTAAAGAGATCGAGCTGATTGCGTGGCTTTTTAAACACACCATTAGCGCTAAGAGCAGCTCAAGAAGCTCACACAGGGCACTAATGACCCGCATTAGCCCCGGGCTCTCAGCAGCTACTACAGAGCTGCTCGAGCAGAACGTCCTGCGCTCGCCACCCACCGAGCAGCTCGACCCTCACGGCTCCCAAAGAAAAAAAAAGCACCGCAAAGACCGACGGCTCCGAGGACAAACAACACACACGAAAGGAGAACTGGTTTTGGAACTGATACGACGCTCACGGCTGTTTATTTGATTTTATCAGCGGGAGGTTTGGAGGACGGGGCGGTCACCGCCTGACAAAACATTACGCTGATTACAATTTAAAATATATATATATATACATAAAATATTTTTTTTGTTTTTACATAATCCATAAAGAGTTTAGAACAACAGAATGATACTCAAAAGCAGAGCGATACGATGATACAATATCGATATCGTGATAAATTGTCCCAATACGCTTTTCTGAGATAATGTAGCTATATTTTTATTTATTTATTTATTTATTTATTAATTTTAAAAAAATAAAATAAATTTTTTTAACTGACTGGAAGCAGCTGATTTGAAGTTATTTTTTTTCTAATGTTCTTCTCTTTTTCAAAATGTTCTCAAAAAAAAAATAAATAAACAACACTACCTTTATGCTGGAAGTTTCTTTAAGGGGAAAAAAAACGAAAAAAACAAACAAACAAAAAAAACCAAAATCGTGTATTGTAGAAATTTCTTTGAGAATAGTGACATGACGTTTTCGCCCCACCTCTAATCATTTTCCATTTCATGGAAGGGGTTTACCGCTCCATGAGGAAAACATGGATGAGAAGAAAATGTAGATGTGGAGAAAAAGGGATTTTCTGAAGTTTAAAGAATGTCACGGCTGAGTGAGTAGCTTTCCCAAAGTTCATTTACCTTAGAGTTAGACGTGTCTTTAGCCTTAACGCGTGAGTTTAGCGGATGGAATAACAGCGGTGGAAACAGAAGCGTCCTGAACAAAACAACAAAATTCATGACGAAGGTCTCAGACTGTAGAAGAAACTCCATAAAGCCTTAAGCTGATGAGTCGAAGCTGAATTCTCGAATCCGATTGGTCAGGAGTTGTGCATTATTTTTGTGAAACTTCACAAATCGGACGTCGGTTCCAGGTGTAACGTGAATGAAACGTTTATATCAATGCGCTTGCTATCGTTTCTATGGTAACGCTCCTTCGCAGGGACTCGTCCGGCGGACACAATTTTCTGTAAGGAGAGTAAATGTTTATTTAATGTTTATGGAAGGAGTCTCCAGTGTCAGCGCTTTGTAACGGTCAGAGGGAAAGAAAAAAAGATTCAACAAGATGTCAACCATGTAGAAAGAAAGAAAGAAAGAAAGAAAGAAAGAAAGGAACACCACGTAATATAAGACTAATAACAAACGGATTTAAAAGCGTTTTGCTGTTTAACAAAGAGAAACATATAATTGATGTGGTGACTTTTTTTTGCTAGGAGAGAAAGAGAGAGAGGGAGAGAGAGAGGCAGTGAGAGAGAGAGACAGAGAGAAAGACAGAGACAGAGAGAGAGAGGCAGTGAGAGAGAGGCAGAGAGAGAGAGAGAGACAGAGAAAGAGAGACAGAGAGAGACAGAGAAAGAGAGAGAGAGAGAGACAGAGAGAGACAGAGAAAGAGAGAGACAGAGACAGAGAGAGACAGAGACAGAGAGAGATAGAGAGACAGAGAAAGAGAGACAGAGACAGAGAGAGACAGAGAGAGAGAGAGAGAGAGAGAGAGAGAGAGACAGAGAGAGAGAGAGAGATTCCATTCCACTCTGACCACAGCGCGGACGCGTCTAAACACGTGAGGACGTGTCGGATTCCTCACATGCATGGGATCCATCAACATCCATCACAGCCCAGACGTAACGCTCATAACGTTGTTGTTTTAACGCTGTTGTGATATTTAACGTATTTATTAAAGCGTATAAAAGCATGATAACGGAGTCTACAAAAACATAACGTCATGACAGTAGGACCATATTAATCAACCACTACAACACGCACAGGCCCGGAGGTGAAAATGAAAGTAAATACTTATTAACGAAACGAAACGAAAGTAAACAACACGATCGAAGCCCTTAACGGTTCCTCTTTCCGCGGGATTTAGACCTGCTGTGGTGAAACGTGTCCTGCTAAACGTCTGTAGTGATTCTGATTGATACGACAATACGGGATACGTGGACATTTCCACACGTATTATTATTATTATTATTATTAGTGCTTGTTGTATGGGGGCGTGGCCTTCATTTAGTAGGTCACATGACCGTAACATGCCTGTAGGCGAGAATAAACTCCCAAAGATGATTCCAATAACGAGTACGTTAATTACCTCATCGTGTAAAACTAATCCAGTCTGAACAGGGCTTTGGAAAGATCATTTTCGAGAACGTTATTAACGTAAAATCTCTTACATCGAGCCTCATTTATCCATATCGATAAAACGCTGTTTTTTTTTCCCTGTGCGTTTGTCGATCACACGTGAAGTGCAAAGCATGTTTTCGACACAGCTCATTTGCATATAATGACGCCCACGAAACTCCATAAAAGGTAAAGTGAACAGACAGCTGTGAGCACGAAATGAACAATCAGGGTAAAGGCTGAAAATCAGAAGGGGAAGTTATTTTGACTCGCTTCTCTGGCAATAAGATATTTAATAATAATAATCATAATAATAATAATAAGCAAATGCTAAATCTCCCATCAGCTGAGGCGTTTGTTAACGGCGTACGGCGGAGAGACTGCCCCGTCTTCCGTTTATACGCCGCCATTTCCTTTGTCATAATTAAATGACTAGTTTAATTTGCCTTAATTTATGAGTTGGTGCTTAACATAAAATGTTTGTGAAGATACATTTAATCCCTGAACTAGCACAAAACACAAAAGACAAAGAAATGTCTTCGGAGAAGATGAGTAGTAAGAAACGTTTAAGGAGATACCTCAGGTTTTATCAAAACAATGGTGGAAAAAAAAAATGAAACAGCTTGACAAGACCATCAGGAGTTTCCTCTTGGAGCTAGCATTCTTAGGAAAAATCATCGTAGCTAACCCCTGAGCAATCGTCTTGATGCTGATCGCAACATTTATTGCTAAGGATCTGCGCCATGACACAGTCTTAAAATAAACAAGCAAGCCGAGGTACGATATTCCGTCCTGACAACGGTCCGCCAAAAATACCCCAAAAAAACCCACAGAAAGGTCTAAATATTCTGCACCGATCGTCCGAACACCGCTTGCAATCTTGACTTACGGTAAGAACGTTATTTTTGGTGCATCCCAATCGTTTACCCATTAGCTAGCCAAAATTAGCCATGAATAAAGCCTAGTCTAGTGTTAGCTGTCCAGGATAATAACACAATCCTGATGTAACATTAAACCGGCGTGACTAGCGGTGTGAGGGAAACTCAGAGCGTCTGAGAAAACAGAAAACAGAAGTCATCTCTGTGCCAACGACGCAGGCCGACGCTTATAATCCATCCGACCGGGAAGGAAACTCATGCTGAGACCCTGCTGAACACCGCGGGACGTTTTCTTTTTTTTTGTCTGTAACGCAGGCGGATAATACGTGGAAAATTTCACGGACGGCGGTGCGACAAGTCCAAAGTGACGTGGGAACGGAGGGGAAAAATAAATATGATGTGGAAGCCCTCATTAGTCCATCAATAGTGGCACAAATTCAATGCTACAAGTTCAAATCGTAAAAACAGACAAAACCGAAAGCGATGACGTCAAACCGAGGAAATGCATCTATGGAGAAAACACAGTCACGCCACTTTTTTTTCTTCCGTTGGTTGAACTGAATTGTGAAACAATTTGACTTGAAGAAATGACGCAGAAATGAGTCGTCTACCAAGAAACAATGAAAAGAAAAAAAAGCAGAGAAAGATTCCCGACAGGCGTCTTTAAAAAACAAAACGGTGCAAATTTCCAAAGAAAACACTTCATCTCTCTTTCCTGTTCAAGGCTACGCTCATGTGACGAGACCTTCGGCTCAATTTTTAGCTCCAGTCTGATCTTCCTGTCTTCACCGCCGACTCGTTATTTGCATCTTCAGAGCTTATGAACACACGAACGCTGTTTTTCCTCCGTAGAACCATCGGTGAAATTTCAAAACCCTCCAGATGTTCAGCGCGGCTCGGACACTAGCTACTACCAGGTGTAAAACGAATGACGGGTTGATATTAACGTGTCATCGTTTCCATAGTAACAGCTCATTCGCAGAGACCTGTACGGCAGACGTTACACATTATACATGATCTAAGCGTAACAATAAACGGGTTTAAGAAACGTGTTGTTTAGGAAAGTAAAACGTGTAACTGTCGATGTGACGTTCATTTAATGTTTATGGAAGGAGTCTCCAGTGTCAGAGCTTTGTGACAGTCACGGTGCTTTGCAAAATTTCCCAAAGTTTACGCTTTTGGTTTCGTGAAAATGTGACAAGCTACGCTTTATTTATTTTTTTTTTTGAGAGAGAGAGAGAGAGAGAGAGAGAGAGAGAGAGAGAGAGAGGCTGGTGAAGGAACGACTGTTTATCGCAGTTATAACGTAAGGGAGAACAGGAACGAATTCGTCTCTCGGACGTTCCACAAACGTTAACACTTAACCACAACCGTTAAAATGTGCGAGATAATTAAACATCGTAATCATTGGCAAACTGCTGTGGTATAAGCGGAATAACACACTCCAGACTTTAACATTACGCCGCCTTGTTGTGTATTATTTTCACATAACCGTACGTTTTGTTGAGCGTTATTCTTTACACATAACAACTGATTACATCAACCACCATCGCAAAACAGCAGAGAAGCAACAACTGATAAAATCTATCCAGAACTAGCGAGTTTGTTGCCATCAGGTTAACGCTAGCTAACAGATTTATCTAGCATTGCGTTCCTTATTACGCAAAAGCATGTTTTTCAAATTTCAAAAATAAACTTTCCGAATTCAATTTTATTTGTATAGCACTTTTAACGACGTCGCAAGGAACGTTTACAGGAATATATATAAACATAATTTTTTTTTTACTTAACTAGCGTTCCAGAGTAAAAACAAAGACATGAGAGAGTCACAGCGTGTGTTATAAAATAAATAAATAAACATTTTAGGTCAGAATTTTTTAGGGGCATAAACACAAGAGGCTTCATGAAGTCAAAAAGCCAGGACTCGCTCATTTTATCTTAAAAAAAAAAAAATTATAATAAATTACAAAAAAATACACACAAATGAATAATGTTAGGTGACGCAGTGGACAAATATCACCTCTTATACCGTCACGTTTACACCTGATCTTTAAGCAACCCGAAAATGTGCTCTGTCACGAGGTGATGTTCAGCAGAAAATAAATAAATAATCGATTTATTTAATATTCCACCTCCCAGGAAGTCACGTGACATTAATCAGGGAAAATCCCAAACCAAAGCAGAAATTTCTGTCCTCGCTCAGTGGAGGAATTTCTGCAGACACGGACACTCGAGCACGCTATGACCCTCAATCAGCTTCTGCTGGTCAAAGGCCGGAACGTCCAGGTCGTCTTCCTTCAGGAAGCGCTTCTATTTGTAGACCACTAGCGACAATGTGCTGAAGTACAGAAGCCACAAAGCTGCCGGTTTGTTTTGTAAATGTATCCGGACTCGGAAGTTGTTAATTAATAATCCGTATGTTTCCACAGTGTTTCCCGTGTACACGCTGTCTCGGACAAAAGTCACACGTCGTAAAAGGACTCTTAGGCTTTACGTTAAAACGTTAAAACGTCCTCGCGTGTTAAGAAACCGATTCAGTCCTGCTGTGACCGAAAGTGGCCGATGACAAAGATCTGCCGTTATCGGAAACATGAATTTGATTAAAATGTCGGTGTGAACGTTGCAACAAATCCTGGTCTAAAATCCACCAATAGGATGACGGCAAACTTACAAGACAGCTACACATACGCTAGCGTCGATGGCGATGAACGAAACACGGACAGAAATCTCTCCTTACTACGTCAAACTCACTTTTTTTTTTTAAATGTTTACGCAACTCTGTTTTCTGCACAATTCTGATTTCCGGATCACTTTGATTGATGACGTAAACATTTTCTTCAATCGTAGGTCTACCGTTAGAGAATCTTCATCGTATGATCTGACAAGATTACGCGTGATCACTTCGACAGCCGTAACGCGATTCCGTAAGCACTTCCTTTCGAAACAAGAAGTCAGAGTGACGGTGTGTTGAATCTGGCCAATAGTGTTCAAGATACGCCGTACAACCACACCCCCTTGCCCGATCTAAACAAACCTATACGTTCTGGAGAGCGATCGCAAAACTAGTAAAAGTGAGATGTCCAAAAAAAATAAAAAACACTTTCATAGTTCTTCCAGATGTGTAAAACTAAAACCAGAATATCTCCAAAACTATTCTATATGTGTAACACTAAAAGACGACTCTGAAACACCAGAATTTTTTTTGTTTCTAGAAAAATGATGGTATTGTTGTCCAGGAAACCAAGGCTACGTCCACATTATTCCGGATAAATCCGAAAACGTGTCTTTTTCTCTACGTTCTCTAGGGAGCTTTCCATTTTCTCAAACGTTCTCCCAAGTTGATAAACTTGAAAACGCTGTTTTCTTGTTGTAGTGTGGACTGACAAAACAGAGATATTCAAAAACAATGACGTATCTTCATGTGACGTCATGTGATGCGGTCATGTGACGCATTCGACTCAAAACAAACAACAATCTTCGTCTCTTCGTCAATTTAAAAAAAAAAACTGGTGCTTTTCCTCGACATCGCCGCATTCAATTCAAAGAGAGGGAAAGTAAATAAACGCCTGACGGAAACGACGCGGGTCAAAACTTCTTACGTTTTTACGCAGTGCGCAGTAAAGTGATGTAGCGTTTTCAGACGTTTCAGCGTTGACGAGCAATTTTTGGTAAAAATTTCTGAAAACGTCGGTGTACACGGAGAACATTTTAAAACGAAAACAGTTTTCAGATCTATCTGGACTAACCTTGGATGTAGCCTAACGGACAGCTCTATAACACCGCAAACTTTTATTTTCTGGATATATGATCATATTGCTGGAGCAAAAGATGGCTCTGAAACACCAGATTTTTTTCTAGCTGTATTACTGTATTGTTGTTAATAACGTTAAAAGACTGCTCAAAAACATCAGAAATTATTATATATTATTTTCCAGCTGTATTATGGTATTGTCGTTAATAACACTAAGGGACAGGAAGAAGAGCACTTCATTTCAAAACGATTCTAGCAGCTTCCATGAGCTTGTAATTCAATACCCGCCCTGGCCCCGTGGTGTTTCGTAGCACTTACTGCCGTACTCTTTAAAAATATGACTTAAGCACATATAACAGCGTGAGTTTTTCCTCTCGTAGCGATGTTACACAGGATTATATTAATAACGCGAGCGTAACTAGTTTATAATGCGTCTTAGTATCGCGACCTTGCTGCATTCAAGAGGTCTGTTTGCGATCAAAACAAAAAAAGCGAACGGTAAGCCTTGTTTTTATGTACATTAATAACACATTAATAACAAAAACAAAGGAGCAAAGGACTGAAGTTTCGGTACTACAACGTGGCAAAGAATTCAATACGCTACTTGTTTAATTCACGTATTTACTGAAAAAAAGGTTGTATACGCATTTTTTTTAGCAAAGGGAAAGTTTAAGAGCTTTGGTTTCAGGAAATAGTTTAGCATGTAGCATGTAGCGAGGAAAAAAAAAACGACAGGAATACAAAATGTTTGTGAAGACTGACTACGCTGCAAAACGCCAAGATCGCTTAATCACAAACCCGGGCTGCATCTGCGAGGAGGTTACGACTTCACGGTGACCCCCCGAAACATCCACGTAAAACAACACCAAATGTAACGCTCTGTGACGACCGTTTTAGTCTTCGGATTTGAAACGTGTGGCCTGAATTAAAGAGGAAGACGAGAAACAAACACAAGAAAATAAATTCGTGTTTTTTAAATCCAAAAATTTAAATTGTTGTCACAAAAATCAGCAGAAAGGGACTTTATTCCCTCCAAAATATTATTCATTCATTTTCTTTTTACACTTTTGAGTAGCAGTCTTTCACTTTTTTAGATTTTAAGTAAATAAATACAATATTATATTCGATTATTTTACATAATATATTTATTTAAATATTATCTTTTTTAAATATTATAATTTTTTTTATAAATTTCAGTTTTTTTAACATTTACTTTTTACTTTTTATATTTAAAATATCTAAAACATCCATTACATCACCTATTTGAATTATTTAACGCTAAAATATACTTTAATTATACATTTTTTTCAGAAAATAAACATTCATTCATACTCATATCAATACAGTAAACATCTGCATGTTTATAAAGGGTGCCAATAATTTTGGAATTGACAAAAGCACTAAGTTGGGTGCACTGTACCGTTTTTGTGCGGGTATAATAACAATATTTAGACTGTTTTCATTTACAAAAAGTAAGAAAATGTTTCAGTAGGATGTTATTTATTTAAAAAAAAAAAGAAAAGAAATAAAAATAGTAAACAAAATGAAACCGGATTTTCAAGCCATATATGAAAGCTATGAAACAAGTCAGTGAAATGCAGCCTCGTTTA
>CM074961.1:20063897-20086001 GCA_037577455.1 Pangasius macronema
ATCCAAAAATTTAAATTGTTGTCACAAAAATCAGCAGAAAGGGACTTTATTCCCTCCAAAATATTATTCATTCATTTACTTTTTACACTTTTGAATAGCAGTCTTTCACTTTTTTAGATTTTAAGTAAATAAATACGACATTATATTCGATTATTTTACATAATATATTTATTTAAATATTATCTTTTTAAAACATTTACTTTTTACCTTTTATATTTAAAATATCTACAACATCCATTACATCACCTATTTGAATTATTTAACGCTAAAATATACTTGAATTTTTTTCTTTTTCAGAAAATAAATATTCATTCATACTCACATCAATACAGTAAACATCTGAACGTTTATAAAGGGTGCCAATAATTTTGGAATTGACAAAAGGACTAAGTTGGGTGCACTGTTTCCATTTACAAAAAGTAAGAAAATGTTTCAGTATGATGTTATTTATAAAAAAAAAAAAAAGAAAAGAAAGAAAAACTCATTTGTTTTACTTTGGCCTAAAAGTTCGGTATATACTTTCGATACTTTGTTCAGTCACTTTACGTCGGAGCAAATAAATAAGTGATAATTTTTAAACAAAGCAGAATTTAAATCTAATACAATACAAATCATTAAGTGGATATTTGATGTATTTATGTGAGGGAATGTTGTAGTTGAGGTGTAGTTATTAATTTAAGGCAGATGAGGACCGTTGGAAAGAGGGCGTCGAGCTAAAGCAGCTAGCTTCAAACCTGAGCGAAAAAGTGGCGGTTGTGTTTTATTACTTTACCAGATAATCCATGTAACGCCTCGAAATCTCGCTGTCGTCCTCAGGAAAGTGAAATCCAGGCTGAAGAATCAGACTTCCCAAAGAATTGTCCGTGTAAAGAGACTGCATCCAAAAAACTAATGTGTGTGTGTGTGTGTGTGTGTTATGTTCCCCGCCTCTCCTTGTGACACAAAAACATTAACATTAGCTCTCAAATACCACACAATAACAACAATCAGCCTTCTTTTCTCTCTACAGTGGGCTTATTCAAATTTTAAGGTGTCTTGTTATACATTTATCAACACAGCTTCAATTTATTTTTAATCCTTAAAAAAAAGCACTCAAAAAAAACTCCATCGAGTGTGTATATATTATTGTACGTGTGTGTGTATATGTGTGTGTGTATGTCAATGTGTTAAGGGTTTAAAGCAGGCTTAACGACTTCACGTCAATGCTCTCGCGAGACTTCAACCTGACGTCACGCGAACGTAGACCAAGCTAATCTAATCAAGATAACTCTAGCACAAAACTCGATCAAGAGTGATAAGATTGAATATTTGAGGTAAAGTAATATCAGTTGAGTAAATCAAAACTGTTTCCTGATGTCGATTTAGCTCCTAAATGTAAATTCTGAAGAGTTCCTGAACCAGCTCGGGGTTGGTCACGTGATCAAGGTCGTTTCCCGGCGCCTCATGGGAAGCTGTAGCTAGCCGAGTGTTGCTACCAACTACGACACGTCAACGCGTCCGCCATTTTGGAGAGGTCTGTATGATGAATTCGTGGAGTTTATGTAGAAATCCTGATTAAATCAGGTGTAAATCTCATTATGGTCAAGCTTAAAATAAATGTATAGATATCCCTGAGTGGTGTGAATGTACTTATACAAACACTTTCTAGTGGAATTGAGCCCAATTCTTAAAAACTGTTGCAAAAAAATGTGCACTCTAAAGGCATTTTAATTTTTTTACACATATTTATATCTACTTCACACTTCACAGCCTAATTTTAAAATAAATTAGACTTATTTTTATTCATATAACACAATAACTGACATATAAAAAGCAATAACAAGATGACAATCACATAGTTAAAAAATCTAAGTTGGATTATGTGCAAATGTCTTTTCAGCAACATGTTGATTTGGAAGTTAATGTTAGTAAAGCTAATACACATGACATAAATAAGATACAGGAGACAAAGTAATCCAAGAACTACACACACACCAAATATTAAGAAAATTAGGTGAGTAAATTACTGAGGTGAAGTAACAGAAGATCCTAATCCTGTCTAAAAATTTAAAATACATATTTTATCTGAGCCTTGATATCTGAAAGGTGCTTATTTGTTCTCTTGGTTTGAGATTGCAGCGATTTTTTTTATAGAAAACATTAGTTGGTGCTCTATATTAAATTCATACAGTATGTTGAATGTTGGCCTTTCCAAGATGGCGGAACCCTTGACGAAGTGGCTAATGTATGCTAGCATGTATGACAGGAGGTTCAATTGAATAGTTATTGTTGTGGCTCCATCTATTGGACAAAATAATTCAAAACGTTATCTGAAAGCAAATGTAAAGCAACATCATTGAATAAAAGTTTGTTTCACGATCATTTGTATTTTATTCATCAAGTTTATTCTATTATTATCTAAGATGTATACGATGAATTCCAAGTAAAACAGTGTAATCTGTATATCCTGGTTATATTTTAAAGGCTGTAATTTCAATGAACACGTGGCAGTGTGTATGAGAAGCCTTATNAGTTTATGAGTAATTATATTGCTGAGACAGCATCATAAGAATGATGAGAAATCCTATTCGAGACATTTAAAAAAGTAAATAAAAAAAAGTAAATACAAATTTTTGACTGCATCATTATCCAGGTCATAGCACCACCTTCAGTCTAACAGATTTTTTTGTAATAATATTTTGTAGCATTTATTAATTAGATATTTGTCCAGTTTGACACACAGACCCATTACTATCTTCTTTTAATCACTGAACATACATATATACATAAACATCATCAGATTGTATATTTCCTAAATATACAATACACAAATTATTATTTGTATATGATATATTATGTATTATTTATATAATTATCAATTGTGTATACTAATTACTCATAACTTATAATAATTTACTGCAAAAAATCATTTAGCTTATGAATAAATATGCATTATGTATGTATGGTATGTATTTGTAAATATTTGGTAAACAAGTTATGTTTTCATTCTTGTTTCATTTTTTAAAAGTTATTCCAGGCTTATTTATGTAAAATAAACCACAAGACCGTAAAGAACATTTAGGTTTATTGGGTTTCTACCCCAGTATTTGGATGTTAGCTCCACCCTCCTTTACAGTCTTGCGATGGGCATCGTGAGTCATTTTACTGATCCGATTCTTTTGTACAGACTCGTTTAAGTGAATCAAACTATGCGAATTTTTTTTTCACCTGTTTGATTCAGTGGGATCCAGAAATATTTTGTAAACAGAATTAAGAGATCGTAAAGAACTTGCAAGTCTATTCGGTTTATATCGCATTATTTCAATATTAGTTCCAAGATAGATTATAGAAAAGCGACGGGCTTCAGGAGTCATTTTACCGATTCGATTCTTTTGCACAAACTCGTTTAAGTGAATCAAACTTTATTTGTTAGACTAATCAAGGTGTGGAAATATTTTGTATTTTGTGACACACATTCACACCTTTAGAGCAGCACTTTGTCCATACAACAATCTTTTTTTATTTTTAAATATACACTGTTGAACAGGCAATATCAATAATACACGTTTAAAAGCACATTTTATCATTCATAACATAACAAATGTAAAATATACAGTATAATGTAATAGAATTATATTTGAGAGTTAGTTATCTGTAAATAATAAAAAAAAAAACAAAGCAAAAACATTCAGAGGATTATTTTAAAGGATTCGTTCAAAAGAGTCGGTTTGTTGATTCATGAATCATGACTCGTGAATCGTCCATCATTAGCTGCGGCCATAGACCGCAAACTGCGGGAGGAGGAGGAAGGGAATTAACAAAACTGTCCAGAAAGTAACTTTAAAATCTTTATCATGTTAAAATAGTCCAGTCGCCATCATTTCGAGGCACTTCTGTGGACTTTAAGGACTCGCAGAAGTTTTGAAGACGGAACTTTGGCAGCTGCGTCTTTTTTTTTCCAGAAACCCCACAAAAAACGACCTAAAAAACGATGGCGCTCAGAGCGAGAGCTTTATACGACTTCGTTTCTGAAAATCCCGGTGAGATTTCAGTGGTGGAAAACGAGATTTTGACTTTATACAGCGAGGATGTGGTGGACGGCTGGTTCGAGGGCACAAACAGCCGCGGAGAGTCGGGACTCTTCCCCGCGTCGTACGTGGAGATCTTAAGGACTGAAGAAGGATTTTCAGTGCAGGGAAACGGGACTGCTGGAAACATCTACAACCCCAGGACCGGAAGTGAGTATGCCTATCAAGTGAGAGGGGACACGTCAAGTGAGTCCACTCCTCAGAGACACGGTTACCCGACAAGCCAAGGCAGCGATGACGACTGGGACGACGACTGGGACGACAACCCGACGACGGCGACGATGACGACTCACGACCCGAGCGTCCGTCAACACAAACACCAACCCAGTCGCGCCAACTCGGTGTCTTCACGCGGCAGCGGTGGCCAGCAAGCCCGAAGCTCAGCAACGGTTGGGAAAAACCTCAACAGGTTTTCTACCTTCGTGAAATCCGGAGGCGAGGCGTTTGTTTTGGGCGAGGCGTCCGGATTGGTCAGGGACTGTGATCAAATCTGCGTGGTCATGGGTCAGTTCGGTCCCGAGTGGCAAGAGAACCCGCATCCTTTCACGTGCACCATCGACGATCCGACCAAACAGACCAAATTCAAAGGGATGAAGAGTTACATGTCATACGGCCTCATGCCCAGCCACACGCAAATCCCCGTGAACCGGCGCTACAAACATTTTGACTGGCTGTACGCGCGCCTCGTGGAACGCTTCCCAGTCATCTCCGTTCCCCACCTTCCTGAGAAGCAGGCCACAGGTCGCTTCGAGGAGGACTTCATTTGCAAGCGCAGGAAGGGTCTGATCTGGTGGATGAACCACATGACGAGCCACCCGGTTTTATCCAGGTGTGACGTTTTCCAGCACTTCCTGACCTGCAGCAGCAGCGACGAGAAAGCGTGGAAGCAGGGTAAGCGCAAGGCTGAGAAAGATCACCTGGTGGGCGCCAACTTCTTCCTCACCATCGTCCCACCGGCTGCTCCGCTCGACCTCCAAGAGGTGGAAAGCAAAGTGGACGGTTTCAAGACGTTCACCAAAAAGATGGACGAGAACATCGTGCAAGTCAACGTGACCATCGGCGAGTTCTCCAGGAAGCAGATGACCGGATTTAAAAAGGAGTATCATAAAGTTGGACAGGCCTTTCGGTTGCTCGGGCAGGTCTTCGAAATGGACCAGCAGGTGTATTCGGTCAAGCTGAACCAAGCGATGGCGTTCACCGGGGCCGCCTACGAGACCATCGGGGACTACTTTGCCGAACAACCTCGCCAGGATCTGGATCCGGTGTCGGATCTTTTAGCGATTTACCAGGGACATCTAGCAAACTTTCCAGACATCATCCACGTTCAGAAAGGTTTGGGGAATTTTTAGAAGTTGCATGGTTGCGTTTATGACCGGTTGCATGACTGAAGTCTAGTTGCTATGGCTGCAAAGCCAAGTCTGTTTACATTAGACCATTGGGAGCGAATACGGTTGTACAAATGGTTCAAAATACATAAATTCTGCAGACATACTCACGTCAGAATGGTGCAAATTTTGTAGGTCACTCTGTATATAACATCTACCGAACGACTATGTGGTTTCATCAACCAAGTCATTGCAATTCACAACTTTTTTATGGAGTTGCAACAACGAGTCGCTAAAAATACCTGACAGCGAATTTCATTATCGCTATCGTTATTGGTCTACGAAGAACGTCGAAGCTATTTAGCTTATTTTTTTTTTATCTAGCAGCATTGATGAGCAATACATCATATGATTTTATGCATGTTGGGTGTCATCAAGAACCCAAGTTATCAAGCCGCCATCTTGCTTTTGGTTCACATCAAAGGTGCTGTGAGTCGATCCCAAAAAGAGTCGATTCCCTGATTCCATTGAAAACTAAGAGATTTTGTGCACTGAAAAAGATTCGCCTCACACGTACACGGCAAGCTAAATACATTTAGCATGGCTCGCAAAAGTCTATCTTTCTGGAGGTAACAGGGAAATTAACCTTACACTGAGTTTAAACTCGTTTAGTTTGTATTTAGCCCTCTCTCGGCGATCGAGAGCATCGGTTCACTGCAGGGTCACGCTGACGTCGACAGAAAGCGAGCAGAACGAGTGAAAATGTCCACAGTTCCAAGACATTTACGTTAGTTTGGTGTTTGATTTGAAAAAGGTGTGCTGGATAAAATTCCCATGCCATGACTGATTGACTGTTTCATAACTTTTTTCTGTTGCCATGGTTAGTGTAACACTAATCTTACTTTTTTCCTTTTTTTTTTTTTTTTACTGAAACTGGAAAAAAAAAACACACACATTCCCGATGAGTGTGTACTAACATTCAGGCGCCTTGGAGGCTGGAGTTTTGAGAGCGTCTTAGCCTGAATTCCAAAGAATTCCGTCAGCCGTAAATCAGAGTTTCTTATCCGGTCCGAGTTTATGTGAAAGTGTGTCCTGAGTGGAGCAGTGCAGTTCAGGTTTCTGTAGAATAAAGGAAAAGTCAAAGTTAGACAGAAAATAAACCCGGTTAAATTGACTCATCGTGCGAGCTGAGTCATGAGTCATCACCGTGCCGTCTGTTCTCCATCACTACTTCACCGTGACAGACTCGAACGCCAACGAAATATCCTTTGTGTTTATTTAAACACTTACAGCACGAGCACTGATCGTATCCGCACATTATTTTATGTCATTTAACAGGTTGAATCTGTTACAGGATTTCTAGAAGCTATCTGGATGCTATTGCAACTCAGATTTCTACATCTGTGCACCAGACTCTTTTTTTTTTCTTTTCTTTTGCTTTAGATTTATTCAGGAGGTAATAAATGAGCTGTGTAAGCTAGAAGAGCTCATTTATTCAGTGATATTTAAAGTGAAAGTCAGCAGTTTCAGGATACTGAATCAGCTCCAACACACATAAACAATGAAAAACTGAAATAATTTCATATGAAACACAAAAAAGTTAGACGCGTGTTGATTAAATATCAAGTCTGCAGGGCAAGCATGCGTGTCTTTAGTTTATTTTACACGACTAAAACAGTCCCAGTGATGACAGGAAGTGCGTTTGGAGGGTAAATGAATCATCGTGACGTACGCTGTGTTTGTTCCGGCTTAAATTAACCCTCATACATTAATCACTATTTGCCTGTGTCCATTAGCCAGCTATTAACGTATAGTACTGATATAGTAGAGTATAATACTATACTTAATGCTGTCGAGAGTTCATGTCTGTTTCTATTCAGAGTCATAGTGAGGACTTAATACAGAAATTGCGCACGTAACTACTGGCTATTCAGAAGTTACACGAAAGTTACGCACAGGGGGCGGAGTTTACCTAAGTCCAGCACCACCGTCTGACAATTCAATATAACCACAATGTGTCATGCTGAGATTTTTTTTTGTTTGTTTTGGCTGCAAATACACTCAAAAACACTAAGACAATACTAAATACACTATAACTATGACGCTATTCGTTAATTAATAACATCGTCCCTTTAAAGTTTAAAGTACATTTTTTTTAACACGAAGACCATCAGAGGTTTATCGAAGATTATCGCGATTATCTCAAAGACTGAATTTTTAATGATAAATAAATTTAAAGAAAGCTGTTAATGTATCAGATGAGTGTTCGAACAGTTTATCCTTTAAACCGTGGGAACGTTTTCTTTACAGGAGAGAGCATCGAATTAACACAAAAATAGCCGTAACTTTACTAATTTGACAAATCAAAATAGTGACTTAAAAGATTGATAAAATCACCTACATCCTGCACACATTACAACTTCATGACCATGATTTAGTAGCTTATGGCTTTGTTGCGTATGAGTATCATGACTGAGTAAAATGGCAAATAATTGGATGTGCTGGATCAAGTGCTATTCTATAATAGCTACTGAATAATGAGGGTTCTGTTAGATTAAACCCAGTTTACGGTGATTAATCTGGGACTAGGAATATTCATGTGGTAATGCTATTAGATTTATTTCAATTCTCAGCATCTTCTAACACATTAGTTTTTTAAAATTTGTTTATTTTTTACATTGTTTCTTGCGTTTATGTAACATACTGCAATTGACAGCAGAGGTTTTAAAAAAAAAAATTTTTTTTTTTATCTATTTCTGTCATCAGTCAGCGTTTTCTATCCGAGATTTTTTGTTGTTGTTGGGTGTGTAACGTTTCAGCAATAAACAAAGGTGTTAGCCCCAAAAGCAGGCCAAAAAAAACCATCCGAGTGGAACCTTTGGTACTGGCCCAGTGGCGAATGGAAAAAAGCACCGGTCCAGTTTTCTGTTGCCAAACATTCCAGTTCTTTGTGCAGTGGAAAAGGCTGTTTTTTTCTAAGAATTTTATTCATGCCTAGTTTGTTCACCTCGGTTTTTCTTTCACCAGCCCACATATAAATAAGTCCTTTTTTAATATGAAATACAGCTACATCAGCTATGTTAAAATCCAGCGTCTCCGGGTGAGACGGAAAATAACCCTGTCACAACAAAGAAATACAACTACACGACAAACTACTTTCCTCTAATCTCCAGCCGTCGTCAGATTTATCAGCGTCTGTTTAGTCAGATAATAAAAATGTCAGCATTGTTATCATGGAAGACTCTGGTCTGTCACAGAATACGCAGTTACACTGCCAGAAAGAGCTTGTATCAATTTCCAACAGTTTTATTTTGCCACACAAAATTCAATAGAAATATATATATATATATATATATATATATATATGTTTACTAAAACACAACTAGCACAACAAAACCTACTACACTAGAGATTTCTTAGTTCATTCGTGTCCCCACGGTGGCCCTGAAGGGACTTTTGCCAAAAAATAAATAAATAAATAAAATAACATACTAATTGAAAAATTGAATGAAAATAGAAAATTATCGAATGCACTTTTTCTTAACTAAAAAAAACATTAACATGTCCTTTTCTTTCAGAAAAAAATGTTGTGAAAATGGAAAATCATCTCACACACACACACACACACACACACACACACATCATCATCATCATTTTCACAAGATTTTATTTTAGTATGTATGATTTTTTTGTTTGTTTGTTTCTTTTTTTTTCGCAAAGGTCCCTTCAGGGGCTCCGTACGTCCCAGTATCCGCCACTTCTACGACAAAATCCTCATGAATCTCCACTAAAACTTCTTCAGATTTAAATAAACTATTAATCGTGTTAGTTAAAGCAGTGAAATGCCCAGTAACGACTCAGTTATGTATGAATTCACATTTAGCCTCTAAAATGTGCTTTTAAACAAAAAAAAAACTGTTAGCTTATTGTGTAAAAATGAGATCTTAGTGACTATGGCTTTGTGATAATATGACGATATAATATCGATATTATTTCACAATATGCTTTTCATGTGCTTCTGTATCTTTTAATAACGCCGTTATAACTACATCATCATGCACATGCAGGTGGAGAGAAGTAATATTAACTGATAATATTGTATCTGGATGGGACTCCATGTTTGTCCAGTTTAATTATTTCCCATTTATATTCCCATTATGGCAGAAATTTCCTTTCTAACTTCTTAAACTATTACCCTACATTCACATGAGTGAGTAACAAGCCGCACGTTTTGCTTGTAGTTTGCCTCTTTGTCCAGTGTTCTGATGCGAGATGGTAGAATATGAGTATGAGAGTATGTACAGCCTACACAGCACTCCATACAGTTTACACACCGCACTTTTGGTTAAAGTGTATTTAAGTTTGATTTACGTGTTACGCGCTCTGCTTCGTACAAGCTTCGTTTTCAGCTTGCAAGCTAACTCCAGCTATGTACACACACCAGAGGCACTAATGACCTCTGCTACTTCCTTCCAAGCTTTATTTTTCTTCGTAACGTCTCTATACACAGTCGATGAGAGCTCGAATATGACAGGATAAGATGAAACTGCAATGAGGTTATAAGCTGGAACATTGCAGAAAATTGGAACTGAAGACAGAAACTAAAGTTGTGTGGCGGGGAATCGAAGAAACGTCGGACCACACGGGCCATAGACAGACAGATCCGAGGAAATGGGCAGCACCATTTCACTCACTCATACGTAGAAAACGAATGTTCGCTTGCTAGTGTGAACGGTTTACATTCCTCTCGTAAGTAACACCTCTACTGAACAACTCAGAGCAGCTGAATATGTACTAAAATGAATAACAATAATGCTTCATTCGCTTTACCTCAGAAACAGGAAGTTCGAGCTTCATCTTTTGATAGCAATAAGCTAGCTAGCTAAAAACAGTTACCTGTATAGTCAGTGTTACAGATTTACCAAGCGAATATGTTTGTATGTTGATCGAGCTAAAGCTAATACGTGTGTGTACAGTGTAGCTCGTTAAAAAAAACAAAACAAAAAGGGCTACTTTGTTAGCTGTTGATTTGACGTCACTTGCCGAACTCCTGCTGAACGAGTTTCCGAGTAGGAATTCCAAGTTGAGGGGTGTTTCCTCTGTTTTATCCTGGTTAGCAGCTGGAAATCCGAGTTACGAGTTTTATGCTGCGTTCATGACCGAGTGAGAACTGGGAAGTTTGCAACTTTTGAGGAGAATGGCTTTCCAGCAAATAATTCCTGCACGGAAAGTTGGCATTTTCCGAACGCTTCGAGTATTAACAGTGAATCATCACATTCACTGTGAAAATAAATTTAGCACAAACCAAACAACTCTTTAATTCCAGTTTTTGTAGAGAGCTTATAGTGAGTATTCATTTTAATTCCGACTTCAGGCGGCTGAGTTCACAGGAAGTGGGAAGTAGGAGATTGGAAAAGGAGGTTGGAAAATTCCGAGTTCCCAGGTGTCGTGAACGCAGTATTAGTCGAAGCAGCATAAACGTGACATCCGTCATCAGCACCTCTGACCTCTGACCTCTTGTTTATGCCCCTCCCCCAGGAGCTCTGACCAAAGCGAAGGAGAGCCAGAAGGACAAAGACGTCCCGGCGGCGCACGACATCCACGAGCGCTGCAACATCATTTCCTGTGCCACGCTGGCCGAGATCCAGCACTTCCACCGCACTCGAGTACGCGACTTCAAGGCCCAGATGCAGCACTACCTCCTGCAGCAGATCTCCTTCTTCCAGAGGATCACAGCCAAACTGGAGGAAGCGCTGCACATGTACGAGCAGGCTTAAAAAAACAGAAACGGACAGGAACCTTAAACTCCGCAATCCTGAGAGAATGTGTGCAATCAGGACATTTTAAAAGACATTCTCATCACATCTTTTAAACAGGGAAGATTAGGAACACGTGCAGGACGTAATATTTAGACACAAATCAAAACAGAGGCCTGAAAAATGCAGCAGGTCTCACTCTTATTTTCCATTTTGTAACACAAACAATAAAGACATCCTTTTTTTTCCGCTAGTTTTTTCATTTTTCTTTTTTTTTTGTTTATATGGGTATTTAGTGTTCAAGAAATCTGAAATCGGAATAATTTACTGAGTAATAACAAGCAAAACTTAACATCAGTATCAGATAATAGTATTATAAATAATATAAATAATATAAATAATATAAATAATTTGCAATTCTGAATATCCACATATTAAAATATTTTTGTTGGTAAATTTAAATTAAAAAAAAAACTTTTTTGTTGTTTTTTGTACTATTTTTTGTAGTACAAATTCATTTAGTGTTCAATAAATGTAAATTCAGAATAACATCAAGCAAAAAAAAAAAAAAAAGTTTTTAATATTCACATTAAAATAATTTTAAAAAAAATACCATTTATTTATTTTTTTAATTTCAATTGGTTTTTTTAGGTTTAAAGTTACCGACAAAAAGTTTTTAATTACGATTTTATTTCATGGATATTCCGATTTATTTGTATGTGCACATGTGTACAGTCTTTGAAAGCATTTTTTTTTAATTCAGTAACTTTTATGATCTAACCACGTTTGGTTTCCATGAAGCAGAAACCGAAAGACTAAAGCGTGCATTTACACTTTAAACCGTTTTTAACCCGTCAGGGAGACGCAGGACTCGTCAGCATGAACCCTCCTAACCCACTTCCTGGATCTTTGTATCTTTCCAGCGCGACGTTTTTCTCACCCTGCTTTTGGATTTTGGACAATAATTTTTTTTCTAACAGCTGGAATTTGTGCCTTAGTTCAATTCCCATCTTATTTCCTGAGTCATTTTTAAAATACAGATCTGTATTTATGAATCTCAGATGTGTTTTAGAGTTTTTTTTTTTATTTCATATGCTGATCTCGTGTTTCGCTGCTTTGGAGCTTTCTGTGTTAATGCAGTGTGAATCAGCGGGCTGCATCTGGTTTAGATTAAGGGCTGCCACAGAGAGAGAGAGAGAGAGAGAGAGAGAGAGAAGAGTAACTCGAGAGAAGTGTGACCTAGAAAAAAAAAAAAAACCTGTGGACCCAAATTGTGTTATCTAGAGGACATTCCAGACGAGGCAGGGAGGCTCGGGTTGTGGCTCGAGCTCGGTTTACCGCAGCGTTTATTATTTATACGATTAATACAAGATTGAGGATGAGATTCTTTTTACCGTGCTCGTGCCAGAAGCCTCTTTTTTTGCTCAGATTGTGATGCTGGAATACGGACATGCTCTGAATTAGTGTTAAAAAAAATCTGGTTTGCTGTGACCTTTTGTTTGTTTGGACTTTAAATGAGATTCCTAAAAGATTAAAGATGGCAGGATGGGACTGTTTTGGTAATTAGACCTCTAAGAAAGAATAAGTTGTCTGAAAAAAATGAAATCAGATTTGAGCAGACGTCCAAACGGAGCGTATCGTCAGCTTAAACAAAGGTTTAAGAAAGGACACTGATGGGGTGAGCGATACGATAACAGTATCAGTATCACGATGTTAACGTTTTATCACTTTCAATATTCAGAACTAAATTACATCTTAGCTGCTTTCATTCAGAGTTTGTTACTGTTATTTAAAATTAATTAATTAATTAATTAAATGTTATTAAAAAATATATATATCACGATAGCTCAGAAATTGTATTGAGGGATAATTTATCATGATATCGATATTATATCGTCATACTCCCGAGCCCTAGTCACTAATAATTTCCATTAAGCACCGCTCTCCTACCATTTGTCCATAAATGTGGCCAAGCCCTGCCTACTTTCACAAGAAGTGCCGACTTGACTGACAGGTATACGACCAATCACAAACCTGAGTGTGGTTACAGTGCGGTGTTGGTTGAAGGGAATTAACCAACACACCTGAGGAAGTTCTGGATGGTTTGGTCTCATTTCCACGATCACGGTAACTTCACGATATCTGTATAAAAGACAGAAAGGCTACATGCTAGCTAGAAAAACTGTTAACTTCACTCATTAGCTCATTGTTATAAAAGTCAACTTCATTGTTTCCCGGTTGCCTAGCAACAGTGTTCTCATGACTTTAACCGCTTGAACAGTTAATGTATCAGTCACGTGTTTGGAGCGTTGTAAACGTGAGTTCCATTTATTATGCAAGAAAGGCCTTTCAAGGCAGTTCTAGAACTATACACAAGCATTCTAGAACCACTAAACAACATTCTAGAACCACTTAACAACATCGTAGAACTGCTGAACAGCATTCTAGAACAACACAACATTATTCTAGAACTACTTAAGAACAATCTAGAACAACGCGACATTACTCTAGAACTTTTCGAGAACACCCTAGAACTGCTCAACAACATTCTAGAACTATAAAACACCATTCTAGAACTATGCAACAGCATTCTAGAACTACTCGGCAACACAGAAACTATATGACAACATTTTAGAACTATGTACCAACAATCATGAACTACTCGACAACATTCTAAAACTACACAACATTCTAGAACTGCTCGACAACAATCTAGAACTGTATGACAACATTCAAGAGCTTTGACACAACATTCTAGAAGTAAGTGACAGCATAAACCTATGAAACAACATTCTAGAACTACGTAACAACATTCTAAAACTACACAACATTCTAGAACTGCTTGACAACATCCTAAAACTATGACACCATTCTACAACGATTCAAGAACATTCTAGAATTACTCGACAACATTCAAGAACTATGAAACAACATTCTAGAAGTAAGTGACAGCATAAACCTATGCAGCAACATTCTAGAACTACTTAACAACATTGTAGAGCTACTCAATAGCATTCTATAACAATGTGACATTGCTCTAGAACTTTTCAAGAACACTGTAGCACTGTAACAACATTCTAGAGCTATATAACAACGTTGTAGATCCACATGCCAGAACAGACACATAGTTCTCCAGAGACTCGTGCAGTGACTCTGAGTGAGAACAGACGTGTCAGTAAAGGAGGCCGTTCTCCGTTGCCATGCCGACTGCCAGAGGGCCACCGAGCTCGTCCACACACACACACACACACACACACACACACACACACACACACACACTGCAACTGAATTATTTATTAGAGCTAATGTTTCCCTTTCTTTCTGCACAGATACACATGAACAGACTGGCACTCAAGCGCTGAAGAGTTCAGCACCACTCCTCTCACGTTCAAAGTAAAAATATCAAATCGATCATGAAACAATTCAGGGGAATTTAACTGTGTCATTTTTTTTTAGCCTGGTGAAAAGCTATAGAGAAGGGGTAATGTACGTGTGGAACAAGCAGTGTTGTGCTGTTAAAGGAAAATAATCAGCGACAGCGTGGTGTGATGAAGCAGAGTTGCATTTACCATTTCAAAGTTTATTATTTGTCAATTATATAATATTTTTGTTGATTAAAAAATAATACGTCACACTTTTATCTGTTCAGAGTTAAAATTTAACGCTGTAGAACGTCCACCAAACCACTTCCTGTTCTCACGTACAGCAGCTCTAAACAGTCGTTCCCTCAATTCCGCTGAGCGATGCAGCTTGTCATGTGACCGAGGAACAGCAAAGCGTAAACTCCTCTGTCAGAAAAGTTACAGCTTTACATCTGACTGTTACAAACCTCTGACACTGGAGACTCCTTCACCATATCGATGATTACACACACATTCTGTGTCCCTGTGAATGAGTCGTTGCTATAGAAACGATAGCGTATTAGAACAGGCGCATTAATATGAACCTGTGATTTGCAGCTGGACTGATGTCAGCATATGTTGCAATTATGATATAATTTCAGACCAGCATCTTTTTTTTCCGCAAATTAAATTTTTAATTCATAAAACATACTAAAGTCACGCAAAGCCAGCATGTTACAACATATTCTTTTTCTACATATCGAATAACAGATTTGCATGATGGTACGAATACACAAAAAAAGTCTTCAAGGTAATCTAGAAGATACGAATATGCAAATTGGATTTGTGCCCTTTTCTCCAGTACACCACTACTGCATGGTCTGCATTTGCATACTGAAATATGATTGGCTCTTAGGAGTTATGATGCAATAGTACTTGCCTGTCAATACTAACTCAACTGTTTCTTTAAATACACACACTCTGATCAGTCTGTACTCTCAGAAAAACTCTACTCAGATCGTAAAAAACACATCTTCTAAATTAATGTGGACTCCTAATGTGTCATAGTTTGGATATTTCAACGCATACATACAGTAAGGACCTAAAGAGATGCTTACAATACAACCACACGATTTTATCTAACTTACTGACATATTTATACACACATACACATAGACATTCCCTACAGACACACACAGCGTTTCAGAACATGGAGCCATGTCACGAGGTGTGGTTCACCAGTAATATTCAAAGATGCAACACATAACTCATGAATGGACAGAATAATTGCATGCACATTTGGGTGTGGAGGTCTCTGGTCATCGATCCAAACGTCAGAGAAGCCTGAATAAGAGCCATGGAAACACCCAAAACATGTGGAAAAAACTTTCAGAGCAAATTATTCCCAAAGCTTTCTCACAGAGCTGATTTAGAAATGCTTAGATAAAGGATTTATAAAAGATAACTGCTACTGAATGAGTGAAATTCACTCGACGCTTCTCTGTGCTTCAGGGTCACATGACTGTACACAGGACAGCGCTGTTAAATTCTCAAATCTGATTGGTCAGTTTTCCAACACAGTAGTTCCAGCCAAACTCCAAATCTCAGGTTCGTTTGAATATGTTACAGTTTCCATAGTAACAGCTCATTCACAGGGCCTTGTATGGTAAGCCTAATAATAAATGGATAAACAAACAGAAGACGTTTATATAACATTTATGGAAGGAGTCTCCAGTGTCAGCACAGTTTTCCGGAGAGAGGCCTTTCCGGTTTCTCGGTAACATGACAAGCTAATTTATTTTCCTTTTGTTTGCTTTATTAATTTTAAGAAAGAACTGAGTGAGGCCCGTGACGGAATGACTGTGTGTAACTGCTATAACATAACAGAACTTACCTTGTTTCGTAAACATTAAATGTAACTATAAACGGATGAAAAGCATGATGTCTTGTTCATTACCAAATTAAAAAATATAAATGTTAGCTAATTGCTGAGGTATAAGAGAAATAAAACACCTCAGAACATGCTGTTTCAGGCTTTGTATTGGGGCGTGTCTAAAGTTTTCAACCTTAGTCTTGTACTATATAAAAGCTATAAGCTAATGTAGTTAACACGGCAATACATTTTGTACATGAACAGTGAAATATTATTACTATTATTGAAAATATTATTATTATTATTATTGAAGTGTTTCAGCTTCGAGATGGAGCTATGATTTGTTTTTGTTTTTCTGCAACAACTTTTTTGACTATTTTTTTTTTTTATAAATAACAGCGTCATACAGTATCACAAACCACATCATAAGTTGTTTGGGCAAAGCTAAACTGGTGGTTATAAGTTTGCCTTACTTGCTAGCTACATTAAACTCTTAGACTAATACAAGCTTGATAAACAACCCAGTCTGAAAAATGTTTGAGGCTAAAGATCATTTTTATTTCCTTTTAAATATAAGGCAACATGTTCAGTGAGACACAATACAGTATAATGAGCCTAAGAAAATAGATGTTATATTTATCAAATATGAAAATATAACCACAGTAACAAAATATAGAAACGGTACTATCCTCTACCTGCTAACCTTTCTGTAATCAGATTACAGTCTCCAAAACATTCTAATATTGTCATTACATATTGCACAATAACAATAAAAAGCAGCTGCATAAAGCTTAAACAAGCTCACTTATCTCAAATACTTTGGGTATAGCAACAAAACTATTGCACAATATTTGGCAAATTAAATCCAGAAATACTCAAACAAACAAAAAAAAAACCATAACCATATGGGTTTCACACAAGAAGGAAGTTTTGAGCGTTTAAAAAAAATATACCTACTTGCCACCAGTGCAAATTGTAAATATATATCTAACTGCCTCATAAGTCCAGGGTACAAGGTCCAATCCTGAGCTCCAGTTACTGTCCTTTCAGAGTTTCACATGGGTTTTCTCCGAGTACTCTGGTTTCCTCACACCTCTCCAAAACATGGTGGTAAGTGGGTTGGCTACCCCAAATTGCCCCTAGTTAGACAAGCATCCCATTCAGGGTGTATTTCTGCCTTGCCTCAGTGTATCCTGTCCAGGGTATATTGCTGCCTTTATATTTAGTGTTCCTAAGATCCAACTCAATGCTGAGCAGAATAAAGTGATTATTAAAGATGAATGAATGATGGAATTAACCATGCTGCCTCTGTCCCCTAAACATGGTCAATTGGCTACCCCAAATTGCCCCCAGATGGACTGGCATCCCATCCAGGGTATATTCCTGTCTTGCCCCACTGTTCCCTAAAATCCACCTCAACCATAACCAGGATAAATTGGTTGCTACTGATGAATGAATGATGGAATGAACTAGGCTGTCTCTAGTTACAGATGTTTCTGTGGTCAGTGATATTGTATCAAACCCATCACTGATTTTGTCTGAGGGTTGGTGTACCAGAAGAGACCCACAGCATTCACACAGGTTCCACAGGAGTCCCTGGACAGAGAGTTCTCTCCATGGGATTCTTCCCACCTCCCCAAAACATGGTGGTAAGTGTACTGGCTACTCTAAATTGCCACTAGGTGGTCTGACAACCCATCCAGTGTGCCAGATGATTCCATGGTCGAAGACATTGTTTCAAACCCAGTACTGATTTTGTCTCAGAGTTGGTGTACCAGAAGAGGACTGCTGTGTTCCTTCAGGACACATGGGAGTCCATGGACAGACAAGCATTGTAGAGTCAGGGAGTTTTATTGCTGGTACCAAGGCTCCATTATGCACTGGTTCTAACACAGGGCTTCTAGGACACCTTGGCATAAGAGGGGTCACTACAACAGAGGGAACGGTTAGACTTCTCTCAGGCTGTCCCAGATAAGGGCTCGGAGACACAATGTCCTCGACAGAGTTCTCTGGCAGGTCTTGGATCATAGACGGCTGACCCTGCTTCTCTTGCCTGTGTCTGAAAACCAAGATTAAAACAACTAGGATGATGATAAGAAACAGGCAGGCCAGGAAGGGTAGAATAATAAGCAGAGGATCTGATGCAGGTCTTGGCAGAGACTCTACCCTGATCGGTGTGTTCTTGGGAGGATCGTTGTGTCTGACCGATGTGGTCTTGGGTGCGTTAGAAACTGTGGATTTTCCTCGTGTGTGGTTCCCTGAACGGTTTTGTGTCTTGGTTTTTGGAGGTACCCAGTGTGGTATTTTGGTTGGGTGCATGTGTGATGGCTCATTCATGTGTGAAACAACATTGCTTGTTCTGTTAAAAGCAGGATGTATGGTTGGACGCACTGGTGCTGCTGAAACATGTTTTCCTGTCATTGGGTCATAGGGTACAACCATGAAAACAAACTCTCCTCTGGCAGGCTGAACGTTTGCTGCTTTCAAACAGAACACAAACGAGTCTTCAAGTGCAGATGCAGTTTTGTTATGCACAACAGCTGCTGTGTTACCATGTACAGCTAGAAAATTAAGGTGCTCCTGAATGGCAATTCTGCCTTGTTCAACATCCCTAAAGGTAAAGGATTCTATAGACTCTGATGCCTTACCTAGGTTCACTGTTACCTTTACTAGCTTGCCATATTTTGGAGGAACAATAATTTCAAAGATTGGGTCACTGCCACTGATGGATGCCAGCTCGGTGGCATCTAAAACATCCTTTCTTATTTTAACGGGAATACCATCAGGGATCCGGACTTGTTTTCCAAGGTGGATCAGCGGTTTCACTGTGATATTGAACACCTGATTGGTCAGGTTGCTTTCAGAGGCAACAACAGTGAACTCAAAGCTGTCTCGAGAGGAGGACAAGTCGGTCATTTGGTACGAAACCTTCTCCAACCAAAGTTCCTCCTGGTCAAAGTGTGTGATCTGGTCTTCCTTAATCATGAGCCTGCCATGACTTGGTGGTGTTGTAATGTAATACTTTATGGTTGTGTTTTTCTTGTTGGTCACTGCAGCCAAGTGCTGAAGTGTCAGGATCCCTGTAGTCTGCCCTTGCACTAGAGTCATTCCAGTATTATTTACAATGTTGATTGTGACATTGTGAACTTCAAGGTTGAAGAGCTTATAGAGTGGACGATGAAAGCCATCGGTTACACTGAAGTAGAATATTCCTGAGGCAGGATGCCCTTCTTGAACAAAGTGCACCCTTCCCTCGTTCACATCAGCCTGAGTAAAAGTGACAGTAGATTCATTTAGCCTACCTTCCAGGGCCAGGAATCCATTGTTAGGCTTGCTGATCACAGTGTAGTAGATGTCCTCAGGTGAAGTGTCCAGGTCTTCCACATGAAGGTTTTCAGGACCTAAGGCTACAGTGTCTCCTTTGACCACCAAGAGACTGGGGGCTTGAGTTTTGAGTAATGGAGGCAGATCATTCACAGGTGTTACAGTGATGTTAAAAGACTCTGAGACCATAAGGTCTTCCTCATGGGGTGGCTGAGCAGGTTTCCCTATAAGATTTAGCCACACATCAAAAGTGAAACTGTCAAAGATGGTCTCTGAGTCATCGTGCACATACGTGATGCCATATTTGTTGAGGAAGAACTGGGAGAAGTCGGGTTTTTCACGGGTCAGGTTACGTTCACCTACAACGATTGTCCCGAAGCGTGGCAGTGTGGTGACTCGGTACCAGATTTCATAGGCATCTCGTTCTTCTTCAGGTAGCTTTCCCAAAAGATTTGAGGCATCCAACTTCGACTTATCAATCATTATCCGACTGCCTTCAACCACTACGGCACCTGATATTCCAAATAAATACAAATGAGCAGCTTGTACAGCATTTCTTAAAGTGAAATTAAATTCATTAAGGTGATGAAGGTTTAGGGTTAGGGTTAGGTAGGTTCTAACTTTAACTGAAGAGAAGCCATTCCTTATACATTTATGCTCTTTGTGTCCTGATCCTGACTGCATTGATTACATCATCTTTCTCTGTGTTATTTGATTATTATTCAGCGTTATATTCCACTCATGTCTATGTTACATGGCTATTTCCTGTTACATGCCTATTTCCTTGTCAGGTGTCTGTCCACATCCTAATCAACGCTGTATGACACTATTGACACTAGTCTTGACTATGCCTGTTCGACTTTTGACCCTATGGCTCGGATATCTTCATTTACACCACCGTCATTTCACTTTTTAAAAAAAATCTCAAAATATAACAGAAACTAATAATTTTTTTCCATAATAACGTAGCTTCTGATACTACACGCCTTGAAGCAATGCCAGCTAGTTAGCTAATCGTATGCTATCCTGAAATCAGAGTACCTGTGTTGGCGAGTAGGACGCTCCTGTGTTCCGGACTTGTGTTATCGTAGGAGATGTGGATGTTAAAAGTGTGAGGTGGGAAGGAAGCAGGAGGTGAAGATGCAGTAAAGATGAAGGAGTCTGTCACTGTCCATTCCTTTGGCTCAGTGTGTTCATATTCGACCAAACCGGCCTTTAACTGCAGAACAGAAAAAAAAGAACGTCAAAATATAATTTAACACAGATGTAAAACGTGTTTGTTAACAACTTTTGTATCTTTACATTTCCAAAGGCCTATTTGGTATTATTCGGTACCTATTTGGAAATCAATGATAAACAATTAAGATATGCAGTTTGCCAACCTAACGATTTCTTTAAATAAAAAAACAACATATCTGTTTTATTCATTTAGAGTTACGTTTTATGTTGTGAAACAGTCATTCCCTCACCAGCCTCGCTATTCTTCTCTCTCTTGAAGTTAATAATGCAAACAAAAAACGCATCTTGTCATGTGTGACAGGGAGGAGGGAGGGACCAGGCTGTGAGGATGCACGCCTGGGACAGAGTTGGCTAATCAGTGGGAGAGAGGGATAAAGGGGCGACTGGAAATGCCGAGGTAGAGAGAGAGAGATGCATGCGTGTTTTATGTTTGCCTGAAGTTTGTGCTTTATTTTATGTTTATGTTATGTTCATGATTAAATTTTATGTTTATGTTCACTCGGTTCTCACCTCCTCCTTGCCCATCTGTGAAATTTGTTACATCATGTTAGCAAGAAACCATAAAGTGTAAACTGCTCTGTCCTTAAGAAGTCAGAAAACTTAAAGTAGCAGCTTTAACCTCTGACTGTTACAAAGCGCTGACACTGGAGACTCCTTCCCGTAAATGTATAAACATCTCCTTGCAGAAAACTTACACACCATATTAAGGATTACACACGTACACCAGTTGCAATCTGTCAGAGCTGCTGTTAGAGAAAATTAATCAACACTGATCTTGACTCTTCAGATGAGATTCAAGAGTTTAGGAGGTTAAACTTCACTTCATTATTATTTCCTAACCAAGAATATAATTTGAACCACACCATGTTTTGAGTGAACGTAGATATCGGCTTTGTGTCTGTGGAATTGTCGTCTTGGGCCCTGATCAGTCTGCCCAGTCTCGGAGGTGAGGTAACGGAATAGACGATGGTGCGATTCTCATGAACGTCATCATAGTCATTAGTGGCAATGAACAAATCTTCGATGGAAATTACTTTTGAGGAACCTGAAACAAAATAATAATAATAATATTAACAATAATAATCATAATCATAATCATAATCAGTGGTGAGAGCGGCCATGCTGTATGGTTTAGAGACAGTGGCACTGAGGAAGAGACAGGAGTCAGAGCTAGAGGTA
>CM074961.1:20089675-20100460 GCA_037577455.1 Pangasius macronema
TATCATGTTACAGCCTGGAAGTGAAATGGACTTAAACCAGATTTCTACCATTTAATTTACACAATAAATTAAATTGTGGCACAAATGGGATGGTTGCATAAGCATCCGTCCCCAAACAGTACAATTACAATCTTCTAAGATATGTGCAGATGTCATTGCACATCTGGATCCTGATTTTTTTTTTTTTTTCCCCCATAATCCTCCATTTTTTTTTTTTTTTTTTATGGACTTGTTTTGATAGCTCCTTGGTCTTCATGATGGTGTGTGTTTAGGAATGTTCTCTAACAAACTCTGTGAGGACGGGTTATTTATAATCAGATCACCTGACACTCTAACTGCACACAGGCTGAATCCATTCAACTAATTACGTGACCTCTGAGGGCGACCAGAACTAATTTAGTGGTTTAACAGTGATGTGAGTAAATAAAAAAATAAAATAAAATAAAATAAAATAAAACCAGTTATATACAACATTTATGTTCCAAAGTAGCAAACGAGTCGAGTAGATATTCCTGAAATGATATCATATTAATAATATCGCAGTATGTCAGTGGTTTATGATGCTCCTCTCACCCTCAGGATCCTGTTGATGGTTATAACAGGAGCCTCGTCGTTTACAGGCGTGATGTTCACGTGTATGGCACGAGGCACGCTCTGCTTACGGGCGTCTGTGTCATTCGCAACCAGCGTGAAATTATCGGCTGTCGTCTCGCTGCCATCGTGGACATACGATATGAACTCGTGTTCAACCTGTGCAGTAAATAAAAAACTTAATAAATATGTCTAAGAGTGAAAGAATTTATTTTGATTTCTTAAATGAGCAAATGGATGATAAATACTAATATAAGTTTACTATCAAACAGTATTTGGAATACGATTATAATACACAGATCAGCCATTAAAACCACCTGCGTAATATAGTGTAGGTCCCCCTTGTGCTGCCAAAACAGCTTTGAACTGTCGAGGCATGGACTCCACAAGACCTCTGAAGATGTGCTGTGGTATCTGGCACCTAGACGTTAGCAGCAGATCCTTTAAGTCATGTGATTTGTGAGGTGGGGCCTCCATGGACCAGACTTGTGTGTCCAGAACATCCCACAGATGCTCGATCAGACTGACATCTGGGGAATTTGGAGGCCAAGTCAACAGCTTAAACTCTTTGTCATGTTCCTCAAATCATTCCTGAACCATTTTTGCAGTGTCTCAGGGAGCATTATCCTGCTGAAAGAGGCCACTGCCATTAGGGAATACCGTTGCCATGAAGGGGTGTACCTGATCTGCAACAATGTTTAGGTAGGTGGCACGTGTCAAAGAACCATCCACATGAATTCCAGGACCCGAGGTTTCCCAGCAGAACATTACCCAGAGCATCACACTGCTCCGCCAGCTTGCCTTCTTCCCATAGTGCATCGTGGTGCCATCTCTTCCCCAGGTAAGCGATGCACACGCAGCTGGCCTTCCACATGATGTCCACAGCCATCCAAAGAAAACGTGATTCATCAGACCAGACCACCTTCTTCCATTGCTCCATGGTCCAGTTCTGATGCTCACGTGCCCATTGTAGGTGCTTTCAGTGGTGGACAGGGATCAGCATGGGCACTCTGACCAGTCTGTAGCTATGCAGCCCCATACTCAGCAAGCTGCGATGCACTGTACGTTCTGACACCTTTATATCAGAGCCAACATTAACTTTTTCAGCAATTTGTGCTACAGTAGCTCCTCTGTGGAACCGGACCAGACAGGCTAGCCTTCGCTGTCCATGTGCATCAGTGAGCCTTGGGTGCCCATGACCCTGTCACCGGTTCACCAGTCGTCCTTCCTTGGAACATTTTTGTTAGGTCCTAACCACTGCATATCAGGAACACCACACAAGACCTGCTGTTTTGGAGATGCTCTGACCCAGTCGTCTAGACATCACAATTTGACCCTTAATCATACAATTAATTCATTTGGTAATTTGTTCATGCTTTCATGTATGGATGAATTAGCCACCATTTATGCAACTGTTATCTAACAACAGCCAATTATCTATTTATTCTTATAAACTTTACCTAAAATTTAATTACCTAAGAAAACCAAATAATGATGAAAAGATGAATCATCATCCATTCCTACTATTAAACGAAGAAACTGACCTGCAGACTGGTGAAAGATGGGATCGGGACCTCAGGGATCCTGGAGTGCTCTATACGGCCGTGATGTGGACCCTCGATCACATGGTACTGGAGATGAAGTTCTGTAAAGTGTTGACCCGTGACCTTTATTACATCTTGTGTTAGAGCTAATGAAGATCCCTCTTTCAAGGTTATATTTGACACTTCGAGTGGTAGGAAGAAAGGAATGATATCTACAAACACCACCAGATCACTGACTGTTACAATCCCGTTAGTGACGTCCAGTGAGAACGAGTCGTTGGTGTGTCCGGGTTTCTCCTGGACGTACTGGATGTGGCCAGCGTTAATGTCCCACTGTGAGAACTTTTCAATGGTCCCATCGTAACGGTTCTCTCCGTCCATGTGAGAACGGCTCAGGAAGCCGTGTGATGGAGGTGTTTTCACGGCGTACATGATCTCATCTGGTGTGTTATCTTCATGAACTACCTGGAGCAAAACACATACCAAAACTGACCAAACACATACCCAAATAGTTTCATTAATTTACCAACTGCCCCAAAAATAACACACTGGAACATTTATTCTAGGTCATTTGCTAAATTCTGGACCAGGGCTCAATTTTTTTTGTGAGATTTTGTCTTTTAATTTGGTTTCGTTCGTCTAACAAATTGTTTACCTGCATGCATGGACAGATGTGTGTTTTGCAGGACATTTATGATTGGTTCTCAGGGTGTTTTCCTAATGTAAGTTACGTAAGTGCACTTTTATTTGAGAAAACATACCACACTGTAAATATTAGCTATCAAGTAGTAAGATCAATAAATGATTTTTTGAATAAGTAAAGAAAATGTTTTCTATTCAGTCATTTCTACTGGTCATTGGTTTGATATGTCAGGAATAAAACACTATATGTTGTGCTGTTACAGGAAAATAATCAACAATGGGGTGGTGTGATGCCACAAAGTTGATTATTTTCCTATAACAGAACTTTACAAGATGTTTTATTACTTACATGTTATCTTTTTATAGTTACAATCACTGTTGTGAAACAAGATTTAGTCACTAATGTTACAGCAGCTATAAACAGTAGTTCCCTCACCAGCCTGACACTGGAGACTCCTTCCATAAATATTAATCTTAAATAAACTTCTTCTTACAGAAAATGTCACCATATCAATCTGTTTACGTGGATCATCTGCCATACAAGTCCCTGTGAATGAGCTGTTACTATAGAAACAATAATGTATTAGAATAGTCAGAGCTATTATTATAGAAAATTAATCAACACCTTCTGACCAATCAGATTTGAGATGCTAAATACTGAATGTATTTTGTTTTACCGTGTTCACAGCCGTAACTCACTGAGCCATGATACACTTGAACGAGGAAAGAGACCTGCAATTTTAGGCTCAGTTGTTTTTACACACCTGAACATAGGCAAAAGTGTTCACAACTCTCAAAATGAACTGAAGTAGCAAGTATAAATCAGCAAATTCAACACATTCTGTTACACAAATCATGATTATTATCCATGTGATACAAACCTCAAGCTCCTTTTTGTGAATTTTAACAGGTTTTCCTTCTTCCACCACTACAGAGCGGTTGTGGATGACTCGTGGAGGTTTCTGATGGCTCTCAAGGTACACCTTCACTGCCACGGTCACGTCCAAGCGCAGCCCGTTTACCATAGCTGTGAGGCTAAAGGAGTCCATAAGGTTTTTGCCATCGTCATGGCGATAGACTACATGACCCGCCTTCAAGTCATACTGCGTGAAAGCATCAGCCTCAATGCCTTCACAAAGTAGGACGCCATGACTCGGAGGATGAAATATCTCAAAAAGGATATCCTCGTCACTTCGGACATCAGTGTTGGTAGTGACACTGAAGTTGACTGACTGTAAAATTACTTCCTGTCCCTTTTGGACTAGCAGGCCAGTGTTGTTGGCTACCTTTAAATAAGGATCCTGGGCGCTTACTTCCAGCAGCGTTGATGTATAATGCTTCCCATCAGATACAAAGAGTACAAAGCGTCCAAAGCTCGCACCTCTGTGGACAAACAGAACTCTCTTTTCCTCTAGGTCTCTTTGATGGAACTGGTAAAGCTTGTGCGAGGTATCATTTACCAAGACTAGCTCGCCCATCAAGATTTCCTGTCTGGTATAAAGCAGCTGTCCATCATCGGAGTCCGAATCAGGGTCATGGTAACAGAGATCCTCCAACGTCAGGAGCCTCTGACTGTCCTGTGCAACGTGAAAGACTTTATCTACAACACGGACAGGTTTTTGATCATTCACTAACTGAATGGAGATGTTGAAAATGCCTTCAACGTCTTTCAAAGATGATGCCGAAGCACAGAACGTAAATGTGTCATGTGTTGTTTCGCTGTCATCATGAACGTACAAGATGCGTTCCTCCAGAATGTCCTGGTTTGTGAACTCCATTATATTGTTACTGGAATTGTTGATTTGGATTACTTTCCCATGTTGAGGGCTGCTTCTGAAGGTGTAATGTACAGCTCCAGGGCCAAACAAGAAAAGATTGTCCTTGGTTATGATCTTACTCTCCCCTTCCAAGAGGGAAAGTCCATGATTTCTCAGAACTATACTGTGAACATCGGCTTTGATGCTGATCCTGAAGTCATGTCTCCCGGAATAGGAGTACTCTGAAAACACCTGAAAGCTGAACATGTCCCTCAGGTCTTTGTTTGGCTTTTCAAAAAGTTTATACTGTACTTTTTGATTAGTGATATTCATTTGACTAAAAGTAGAGTTCTTTTTTAGGGGCTTGTCATTGAAAAGCAAGACACCTCTCCTTGGTAAAGTCAACAAGCGGACATGAATATCATTCTCAGACAGTTTCACATTTTTGGAGACTATTCTAAATTCCTGAGGTGTCAATGTGACTTTACGATCATCGTTCACCTCCATTTTACTCCTGGTGACTTTGTACTGAATCCATCGGACCCTTATGTGAACAAGAACCTTGTCTGTAGACATAGAGCCAATGCTGATTTTGCATGTGAAGCCATCGGTTACATTTTTTAAATGGGGACCACGGAAGGTGCTAAGATACCTGAGCCGATCCTTTTCTAGAAGGTTCTGTGTGAAGGTACTAGTCTGCTTCCACTCACCACTGGAATGTAGCCGTTGCAGCTCACCATAGACAGGTGGGTCTAGGACATCATACCGGAGATCCATTGCTTGCTTGGCCACGTTTACTTGCACAGCTAAATGTTTACTACCAATGCGAGAAGCTCGACCCTGGATCACATCCACGCCAGTGTTATTTACAACTTTGTACTCCAAGGTGACAGCCATGATTCTCAGCACGACCGTATTGCTTACTTTTTCTCCGTCGCTCACTCTGATGGCCATCCTAGAGTTCTTGATGCCTTTGTGGACGAAACTCACCTTACCCTGTTCAAAGTCCAAGTAGGAGAATGATGTCACAGGTTTTCCTGGATTATCATCAAGTTCCAGGAATCCAGCACTTGCAATTAGGTTACCAAGTAGAGAGAATACCAGGTCTGTGTAGTTACTATCAGGGTCAGTAGCTCTTAGCATGTCCCTGCTCAAATGCCGCTTGGAGTTCTCTAGGAGAATAAAAAGGTTTCCTTCTGGGAGGCTGAGTTCTGGGGCATCATTAATAGGTGTGACAGTGATATTAAATCTGTGCAAGTGGCTCCCCTTCAAATAATCAGGCACCTCTTTATTGGTACTGGTGGTGAAAACAGAAAATATGAAGAAATCCTGAGGATCCTCTGAGCCTCCGTGAACATACATGACCCGACCATGCCATAGATCCAGAATACTGAAGGTATTTTCCTGTTGCTCGGGATCAACATCGAGCCTCAGCTGCCCATGGACCGGCTGCTCCTCAATGCGGAACATGATCTGGGATTGGTGGATCCCAAGCTTGCGGAATTCCAGGTTCAACTCAATGTGCGTTGCATCAAGTGGTGCTCGTCCACCCTCGAGGACCTCCAGATCTTTGAGAAGTAAGAAGGTCTGAGCCTTCGTTTTATCTAATTGAGGAGTCTCTGGTTGAATAGTCTCTGGACTTGTTGTGATGATGGGTTTGACGTGTTTCACAGGCTCACAACCGACAGAAACATCTTTGGTCACCATAGCATTGGGCAGGCCCATGTTTTGGTCATTGACTCTGATATTTCTAAGACATCCTTTAAAGGAGCCGCCACTGATATGCTTCGGGACTACAGAGAGCAAACCATTTCTACGTACTTCTAAAAATGTGTTTGCATCCACTCCACCCAAGAAGAGGGGTCCATTAAGCTGGAGAGCCCTGGATTTGGCTCCAAAGCTGGAATTCAAGATCTCCTTGCCAACGGTTAAATGAAGAGCCCTAGGTGCTACATAGAGCCTCACTGAGTGCCAACCTTCTTCACTCACAACTGTTATGGAGCTTAAAGCTGTCTTACTGCCATCTTCTCTAACAACAGCAACGAGGCGCTTGTGTCGCATCTCCAAAGCCACATAGTCCCCCTTCCCTGCAGAGCTGTACAAGAGAAGCCCATCTTCAGCTGAGGTATAAAACTCACACTCAAACATGCCTTCCTGGGGAACCTCCCACATCGGCAGAGACATGTACGCTTTGGAACTGAAGAAACTGATTGAGTCATTCACAGTGGCCGAAAACTGTGGGCTGCAGCCCAAAGACACCTCGTGGACCATTTTATATCCAGAGTAAGGCCTTAAGGATGAAAGCAGATTGTGTTCATTAAATAGCACTTCATCCAGACAGCCCCGAAAGCCCACATGGGATATATCATTGAAAAGGTAGAGCTTATCCGAATTCTCAAGACCGCCGACGTAAAGTCCGTCCTGAATGCTGAGCTCCAGATCAGGCCCAGGCACGCTCAGACTGCTCTGTGAGCTTTTGTCGACAGTCAGGGTGACATTGTGGTCATGATGTTGGAGTTCAATGGAGTGCCAGGTAAGGTCGTTCAGGAGCGCCGCTTTCTCTGAGCGAAGGGTGTGTTCACCTGATCCGAGTTCAATCTGCACCTGCGTTTGATAAAAATACAGCTGTGAGATGATAAAATAAATCAAGCGGATGTTAGTAAAATAAGATGGGATAGCCAGGAATTAATTTCAAGAGGGGAAGTGAGGAAATACACTAAATATAATCAACACATGATCTGTACATTAGACAGCAGGAGGAGAGGTGACCTACTGAAAGGTCTGTTTTGTTTACCAGCCTTCTGGATTTTCTAGATTAGTAAATACTTTTGAATGTGATGTCAGAGTTTTTGATTTGAGATGCAGCTTATGACGACAATCACGATGATGGCACAAAGGTTTAACAGAGCCTGTCGGCATGTTAAATGCCGCTGTGCATAAAATTGCTACACATTTTCAGTTCCACCTGGAAACCTGATGGACAGGGATGTTTTGGCTCTGACATGCTAAATGGTGCATTTAATCCTTCAAATGTATGAAATGTGCGAATAAATGCTGCTCGCGTTGCTACTGCTTCTGCGCACACACACAGATTCACGTGTCAAGAATGAATCTGGCTTCTCTACTTCGCATAATAGCAAAATAGCGTGGATTATTTTCCTATAACAACACAACACTTCTTACTAGACTGGTGAGTCAGTACAAGGAATATTCCTTTGGGTTTGAGTCACTTATGTTACAGACAGTCCTATATGGGGCAGTTGTGGCCTAATGGTCTGAGAGTTGGACTTGTAACCCGAAGCTGAAGGTGGTGGGTTCGAGTCTCGGGTCCTGCAGGGATTGTAGGTGGGGGGATATATAAGGTTGTAGGTGGGGGATATACCTGTAATATATAACATTTATGTTTTGTAACATATTTTTCATATTACAGTAGAATTTCTAAGTAGTTTATAATATCTGTACAGTATTTGCTACTGATCGGAAGGAACTCAGAGTAATAATTTTGTAGTTCAGTGCAAGCGCTTGTTTTACTGTGATTATAACAATAAATTCTTGAATCTTGAATCATATTTTTTAATCTGTCTTAACCTTTGTACTCAACTGTAAACGTAATTAATGTCTAACGCTAACGTCTTGCGAAAAAACTAGCATGTTGTGATTTGTAGTAACACCGAGGCGTACAAGTTATCCAAACCACGCACCTGAATACGTCCTGCCTGTAGCGCCACCCAGAGGAAATCTGTCTCCCCGGCAGCCAGGAAGAGCAGCCCGTCCGCGCTGGAGGTCCGAAATCGCACATGGAGGGAGTTTTTACTGGACGACTGCACGGTTTTCAGCTGCACGAACCCATCCCCGTAGAAAGAGGCTGTAACATGATGACAAGGTTTCATCAGCAGGTTGTGTTAGATAGAGTTTTATTTTACACCACAGTGCTTTTGAATTCTGGATTCTGACCGGTCGAGAGGTGTTAATTAATTTTCTGTAACAGCAGCTCTGACAGTAGTGCAGCTGCAAATCAAAGGTTTATATTAAAGCACTTGGAAAGTAAATGTTTATGTTTAACATTTATGGAAGGAGTCTCCAGTGTCGGCACTTTGTAACAGTCAGAGGTAAAGCTGTAACTTCAGGACAGAGGAGTTTACAGCTTTTTTGCAGTTTCTCGGTAACATGATAAGCTGTGTGTGTGTGTGTGTGTGTGTGTGTGTGTGTGTGTGTGTGTGTGTGTGTGTGTTTTTAACACTGAAAGAGAGAAAAAGAGAGGCTGGTAAGAGAACGACTCTTTATAGCTGCAGTAACAAAAGTGAGATCAGGACCTAAATTGTTTCATGGACTTTACATGTAACTATAAATGGACAAAAGTATGACGTGCTGCATAATTACCGTGCAAAACAATGACACGTATATAATCATCTGTGCTGAATGTACGTCATGTTACGGATAAACCTCACAAAATACACCAAATGCAACCCTAGCTACTCCTCAGGCTGTGCTGTGTTTTCTAAAAAGTTCTACTCAGCGAAAACAAGCGAGGACTTGCTTTAAAATGACATCAGCAGAGATTCAGTCTACAAGTCGACTTTCCTGCAGGTTCCCCTCCTGGGCATATAACATAACTAATCAAGGATTTATGAGACATTTATGTCAGGATGGTATTTACTCTAGCTTTAGGAAACATCCCTGGATAAAGTCTCAGAGATTTACAGGATTTTAGTTCAACGCTGTACGGCATACTGAGGGTTAATTCATGATTCATGCCACGCTGTGTGGGTTTACATTAAATGTAAGTATAAATGGACAAAAGTATGACGTGTTTAGGAAAATAATCAGTTTCAGGATGGTACTAGTGACTCCGCTTCAGCACAACACCACACCGTTGATTATTTTCCTCAAACAGCACCACACGTTGAGGTTTGTTCCTTTCATACGGTCTGTTCAACTCATTTATTATCTGATCTGCACTAAAGTATCTGACCTCTGAGACCTGGAAATTCAATATAGCGTGAAAAAAAGAAAACAAGGTCAATGATTTGTAGCTCTGGGGGCAAGAAAGTTAACCGCAGTCTCACTCTTTCTTTCTGACTGTTGCATCCCACTCATTTCTTTCCAGAGGCCATGAAATTCCCTTGACGATTAAAAATAAGATTCTAATAATGATCATTTATCTAATACTATTACTTATTCCCAGGATGGTGGACGGGAATTACGTTTTCATTGGCAGAGAAACAGCATACATTAACACACACACACACACACACACACACACACACACACACACACACACACACACACACACACACAACCCCACTGATGCCCTACAGCGTACTACACAGACTAAGTGGTGCATCTGCCTTTAATGTGTTATCAGAATTCGATTAATGCATGTTAATGCACTGAGTGGCTTTTAACAGCACGACAACGAGCCTGGCAGTGTTTCTAGAGCAGCGTGTCAGTCAGGATTATACCGAATCTGTGGAAGAGGATCAGCTGGGAGATGAGCTGTGTGACTGAACACGCTGTATTATCTCACATTATACATCTGCTTCGGAGTGACACATTATTGCATTTATTTAACATTTATGGAAGGAGTCTCCAGTGTCAGCGCTTTGTAGTAATCAGAGGTAAAGCTGTAACTTTCCAACAGCTTCAGGACAGAAAAGCTTAGGATTTGTGGTACAATTTGCAATCATAAATGGATAAAAAAATGGATGACTTGTCATTCTTTAATAAATAAAAAATCACTGGTAAATTGCTGTGGTATAAGAGGAATAAAACATTTTACTGTTCTAGGAAAAGAAACTATATTTATATTATATTTATAACTAATCATCTGTGTTTGATTAATATTTTATTATTAGTAGTAGTAGAATTATTTATAAAGCAGTCACTCATTTAATTATAATTAATTATCATTAAAAATCAAAATAGATTTATAAAAACATAATTAAATTAAAATAAATAAATTGATAAATAAATTTTAAAAGGGCTTATAATGGCAAAAATACATCCATGATACATTTTATAGGTTATAGTTTCTGGAAAAATAGGGAACAGGGGAATAGAGAGGAGGGATTGAGGAACAGGGGAATAGAGAGGAGGTGAATAAGGAACAGGGGAATAGAGAGGAGGAGAATAAGGAACATGGGAATAGAGAGGAGGTGAATAAGGAACAGGGGAATAGAGAGGAGGTGAATAAGGAACAGGGGAATAGAGAGGAGGTGAATAAGGAACAGGGGGATAGAGAGGAGGTGAAT
>CM074961.1:20106559-20126559 GCA_037577455.1 Pangasius macronema
ACAAGTAGCCACTTGAGGGTGCTGTTTAATATACAATGCATCTCTGCAGGAGGCTTTTTATTGATGACTATCCTCATTGTCATCCTGACACCAGAGTTACACACACACACACAAGACACCAATGAAAAATACACACACGCAAACACATGAAACACACGCACACATGCACACACACCAATGAAACACACAGACACACTCAAATGAAGCACACACACACACACACGCACACATACAAATGAAACCTCCACACACACCAGTGAAACACACATCAATGAAAAATACACAAACACACTCAAAAATGAAGCGCACACACACACACACACAAATGAAACACACACGAAACACACACATGCACACACACCCCTAGAGTTTTTATCTATACAAAACATTTGTATAAAAGGGAAATCTACAGAAGATAAGCCACAAAGAAAAACTCAGGTAAACTCACGTGTACACAGCTTTTAGCTCTCATTATGCTGTCCATAATTTGTTTCTTTGGCTTTGCACAGGGGTTATGAGGCTGATCTTAAGGCATTCTTATAACTACTGTTTTATCAGACGTCACGTCAGTAAGCCTTGTGTGAGACTCCTGAAGCTGTTTGAGGCAACGTGCAAATTTAGTGCAGGAGAAATTGGTGGTTTGAAGCCTTCATTACTTTTGCGATTAGTAACATTGGCTAAAGAAGCAAATAGCAGACAGTTAAAAATGTCTTCGCTAACGGACTCCATTTTGTGGTTTAGCCATGACCTAAATCCTAAATGATTCTGCTGGTAAAACTCAGACTTTAAAGATACATTAAACCCTTATTGTGTTTTATTTCCTCCTGGTGGTCTTCATATGGAGCTCAGTTTGTCAGCATGCAGATACTCTTACACCCTGCTGAATTTCTAGAAATATCTTTCTCTCCATACAGCACAAGAAGCTTTGATTAAAGTCTCCATCACCTAAAAGAGCCATTTGGTTGATGGAACTTTAACCATTTTTGTTGGAGTTTTAGAAAACTATAAACCTCCCATCGTACATGTTTCCATCATGGTGCAGGATCTTGGAGGTTGTACATGATTATCTGGGTTAACGTGGCAACAATAAAAGAGTAATCATGGACAGAAAGGTTGTTTAGGGAAAGAAAAATGGCTGAGGACCAAAATGGCTCCTCAGTGGCACTGTTCTGAAGAACCTTTCTTAGCTAGCAGGCTAACTACCTGGTAAAAGTTATACACATATCCAATAATTGTCTAATACACTCATGACGTCAAATATCAACTTTTTTTAAAAAAATTAATTTCGATGCTTTGTTTAGGCTACAGATTTTAATAAACTTCTGCCCTTTTGTCGAAAATATATTGGGTTCATCCGCAAACGAAATGTAAACACAACAGGACCGCCACTAGGGGGCGAATTCTGTCTGTCATATTCCCGAGGATATCCCGGAAGTCGGGTTTTCTGCACCTTATAAACACTTTTAGTCAGTGTTCATAAAGCTCTGATGTCCATAATGTTAGTATTTGTCAGGGAACGGTGTGTGAGCAACAAATTAATAACCCTTTTAATAAAATACTCCATGTCATGCTGTGTGATGAAGTGCTGCTCCCACCCTGAAGCTGATTATTTTCCTATTACAGCATGTCTTGAAGTGTTTTATTCCTCTTTTACTACAGCAATTAAATGATTTGTTTATTAAAGGATGGCACATCATACATTTTACATGTTTATATTGCTATATTTAATGTAGCGGTACATCCACAAAATGAGTTAGTTCCTGTTTTCACTTATGCTACAGCAGCAATAAAGAGTCAGTCCTTCGTCATTCCCTCGTCATTCCCTCGTCATTCCCTCTTCAGTCCCTCGTCAGTCCCTCGTCAGTCTCGCTTTTTTAACCCGCTCTTTCTTTCTTGTCATGTTACAGAGAACCGCAAAAAGCGTAAACTTAAAGTTTCATCTTTACCTCTGACTGTTACAAAGCACTGACACTGGAGACTCCTTCCATAAATATTAGATAAACGTCTCTTTACAGAACGTATCAGAATGAGCGCTTTAATATAAACCTATGATTTGCAGCTGCACTACTGTCAGAGCTGCTGTTATAGAAAACTAATCAACACCTTCTGATCAGATCGGAATCTTCTTGGAACCTGTTGAATAGTTCACTGAATATTTTGATAGCGTTCACTGTTTGCCGCGTGAACAGAAAAACGACATCTGCTTATCGTAGCATGGCGCAGGCTTTGGAATAATTGACAACAGCTGTGAAGAAAACAGCAGCTGATGTGGAAATTAATGATGCGTCCAAACACGAGCAGCATTCAGCAGCTGTCTGTAAACACCACGCTAACATGTTTACGCTCTGAGAGGAAAAGCTCTTCATCAGCGTGTCAGTCGGCTGAATGAGGTGTGGAAACGGGAGGAGAGCAGATCGAGGTCAAACCCTGTGTAGCGCTCAGTGTGTGTTATGGATCACACTGTTGTGCACCTGGTGTGTATTCGCTATTTTAAAACATTACGGGACATGTTCACTGTGTTTGCAGCTGGTGTTAATGTAAAATCGAGAATTTAATCAAACCGAATGGTGTACTATTAAAAACTGCTTGTTTCTATATGAAAATAAATATCCGTAAAATATAAATGCTATAAAAAGTAAATAAAATGGGAATGAATGAGGCTCAATAGCCTAAAACACTGGTGTAGTGTGTAGGCAGAAGTGTGGATGAAAAGATGAAGATTAGGCGATGGAGCCAGGTGAAAAGGGGCGTGGTCAATGGCATGAAAAGGGGCGTGGTCAACAGCAAAACAACAACACACAAAAAAAAGGATTACAAATTGTACTGAAGCTGAATCAGTCAGATCACAAACAAAACTTTTTATTGAATTGTACATTTTTTTTATTGTTACAGTTGCAAAGCTTTGATTGGTCAATCGTGGTTTAGGGGCGGGGTTTAGCCAAGGAAGTTGTTTTCTACAAACGATTATAGTGGCTCAGTTAAGGGGTTAACATTAGCAGTGCTGGGATTTGAACTCTCAACCTTCTGATTATTCACCACGAGTCTTACAGTTATGCAACCAAGTTTCCCACATTTAGGTCATTTTCAGTGCAAGCGCACCCCCCTACTGTACTATCGTTTTGACCTTTTGCAGAGTTTCCCAACGCCATTCGAGGGCAAATGGTTTACTTGATGATTGCAAGATGATGGCTAAATCTTGCGAAAGTCTCTGATCCTCTAAAGAGAATGTGATGTATGACATCATAGTTTTCCCTTACAGAAATGTCACATGAAACCTTAGACACATTTAGAAACGTGCTAAGTTTCACACATCTTTCACATGGAGCGCATGTGGTGTTATTTTTCACATATTCACATGATGTTTATTTGAGTTCATATTTGATATGCATAACACAGTGAAATGCACCTACACGTGTTACACCTACACGTGTTACACCTTCACGTGTTACGCGTCATCCCATGTGGCTCTGATAATCATATCTGGGAAATGTATGACAAGTTATTTTTAGGGTGTCCTGACGTACGACAAAAAAAAGTGTTTCTGTCAGAGGAATCTCATGGCGAAGCTAGCCAATCACAGCCATCTGTGAGGTCGTGTATGCAGAAGAGGGCGGATAGCGCTTTCCTCCGAATGCTCTGCGCTGCATTGTGAGCTCAGGTATGCAGAAAAGGGCGGATAGCGCTTTCCTCCAAATGCTCTGCGCTGCATTGTGAGGTCGTGTATGCAGAAGAGGGCGGATAGCGCTTTCCTCCGAATGGACATGTCAAAAATATGACTCNGTAGAGGGTAGATAGCGCTTTCCTCTGAATACTCTGCGCTGCATTGTGAGGTCGTGTATGCAGTAGAGGGTAGATAGCGCTTTCCTCTGAATACTCTGCGCTGCATTGTGAGGTCGTGTATGCAGTAGAGGGTAGATAGTGCTTTCCTCTGAATACTCTGCGCTGCATTGTGAGGTCATGTATGCAGTAGAGGGTAGATAGTGCTTTCCTCCGAATGCTCTGTGCTGCACTGTGAGGTCGTGTATGCAGAACAGGGCGGATAGCACTTTCCTCCGAATGCTCTGTGCTGCATTGTGAGGTCGTGTATGCAGAAGAGGGCGGATAGCGCTTTCCTCCGAATGCTCTGTGCTGCACTGTGAGCTCATGTATGCAGAACAGGGCGGATAGCGCTTTCCTCCGAATGCTCTGTGCTGCATTGTTAGGTCGTGTATGCAGAACAGGGCGGATAGCGCTTTCCTCCGAATGCTCTGTGCTGCATTGTGAGGTCGTGTATGCAGAAGAGGGCGGATAGCGCTTTCCTCCGAATGGACATGTCAAAAATATGACTCTTGCTGAACAATTAACAACCACATCTAGCACATTGGATATGATTCGACATGACACATTTACTGCATTCATTAATTCTGCTTTTCTGTGTTTTTCTCTGGTCAGGGTCGTTCTGGTATAAATTACTCTTTATATTCGCAGAATTAGAATAGAACTTTCCCTATTTGATTTACTGTAATTATTAAATAATTCATAATGACAGTCACTGAAAGGGGTCAATGCTCTGAAGTTCAACTCAAGTGAATCTCTGACATTTCATGATAAAGGTCAGATGGTCTGCCAAAAATAAAATGAATCCGTCTTCATCTTCTGAGATGTCATGGCTTCCCGGATGGTGTATTTCACTGATTTTTATGAATCAATGTAATTTCTCTCCAGTTCCTCCTCTAATTGTTTCAGTGTGCAGCGGATGGAAAGAGAGAAGCCGTGTTGGACGGATAAATTTGGATGAATGGTGAATGCATGCTTTATCTGCACATTCGGGTGTGGGCAGCTTCTGGGTTCTGGGTTTGTTACGTAACATGCTGGCCTTTAGGAAAAGTGGAAAAGAGCCACATCCAGACTTAGAGCGTTTATATTTTCCATATGCAAGCCAGCACCATGCCCCCTGTTAGGAATGCTCGTGGGCGGTGCAGCCTCTGGAATCAATACGAGGTTACGCAACAGGCCAAGAAGAGAGAAGGAACTGAAACACAGAGGGATATCATTCACAGAGCTTCACACACAAACACACACACACACACACACACACACACACACACACACATTCTCTCTCTTAAATCAGATCAATGCTGAAATCCTGAAACTTTACACACTTTCTGTGTTTCGATGATTCTGAATCATTTTTTCACTCTGATAAAAATCACGTTTGATGAATGACAAAAGTTTGTGCACTCTGAAGAAAAGTAATTTATAGCATCAAGAAATTTAGTGTGTAAAATAATCCATCTTATGATATTACTAGTGAGGAAATTTTTTAAATAATATTAGTTTGCATATCATTTTTTTTTTCATCAGCTTTTGTCTTCATCCTTTCTTGCTTTTTTGTTTTTCATCAGCTTTTCTAAGGATTTTGCTGTAGGTCTTACATCACTATTTATTTGGAGTGTCACATTTCTTTATTTTTTTAAGATAAACTGTAAAGTTTTTCACTTCATGAATCATCAGCGTGTCTGTTATTGTGTTGCAGAAAACAAATCCATGAGTTCTTCAGCTAATTTTGTTAGCTAGCTACATTATCTGCTTATCTACGTTTAGCTTTAGGTTAATAGTATATAGTAGTATAATAGTATTAATAGTATAATAATAGTAATAAATATACATATTTTGCACCTCATGCCTCTTCTGTTGATGGTCTGAAAGTGGAGTTTGTACTTCTGTTTCTTTTGACGTTATAACTGCCTTCATTCTCTCTTGCTTTTTTGTTCTTGTCAAACTATTTTCTCTTATTCAAGTCTCACTTTTCATTTCAGCTGCCTACATTTCCCTTTTTTTAACTTTAACTAAAAAAAAAAGAGATACCATTTTACTTTTATCACCCAAAAAAACCTCCAGAAGCTTTGCCCTGATCTGCATCAGGTACAGTACAGTCCTGCCCGTGCTGAGAGCCAGGAAGAGGATTAAACGTGTGTTTTTTCTTTTCAGAGGCATGTGTGCTTGAAGGAATTCCTTTGACATTCGATCTCCATCCACATCAGAGTGTGTGGTGGTGGGGAAACGCCAGCTGGTGTCTCTCCAACATCCCCGATGAGTGGAGCGTTCGGTCTGTAAAGTGCCGCGCTGGAGGGAGAAGATCAGCGTAGATCCTCATGAGGCATTAAAACATAAGTGTTGGAGAACAGGGTTTGTCATGTTTACACATATTCTCTTTAAAAAAAAAAACGCTTAGAGGTGTAATAGGAGTAGGGCTGGAAATTCAGTATTGTAGCTCAGCAGTCACTAGTTGAGTTGAGTTAGTAGTAGTGTTGTTGAGTTATGGACTGTGGTTGATCAGAAGGTGTTGATTAATTATCTTGTTGAAATATATTAGCGTTTCTATAGTAACATCTCATTCACAGGGTCTTCTATGGCAAACAGATATGGTTCTGTAAGGAGATCATTTATGGAATGAGTCTCCAGTCTCAGCACTTTGTAACACTCAGCGATAAAGCTGCAAGTTTTGTCATGTCAAGCTGCGTTTATTTATTTATTTTTTGTCTTATTTACTTCAAGAGACAGAAAAAAGAGAGGCTGTGTGAAGGAATGACTGTTTACAGCTGCTATAACATAAGGGAAAACAGGAACAGTAACTATAAACAGATAAAACATGCGCTGTTATAGGAAATATACAGTAACAGTAACACTGCAGTAACACATTTATTTTGATCAATTCAAGTCAAGCATCTCACTCTTCTGTGGAAGCTTTTACAACTCACAGAAATTTTAATTTTGTTTGCCAAAAAAAAGCGTTGCATTAGAACAGGAATCAAACAATACCATGAAAATTGAATGTGGATATTTTAGGAATTAACAGCTGTATACGCTTAGAAAAGATTACATACTGGCTAAAAAGAAAACAGGAAGTATTTAGTGATTATTGGGTTGTATTATTGAGTGTTGAGTCACACACACAGAGAGGATTTAGAATTCAGACCTTAAACATATATACAAAGTGTACGCGTTTTTCAGAATTTACTCAACTCAGGAAAAATCTGGCAACCACGAAGGCATGAACTACATGAAAGTAATTTGAATAATCTGAATGGGGAGCCCAAAAAAATTACTTGTGTGTGTGTGTGTGTGTGTGTGTGTGTGTGTGTGTGTGTGTGTAACCCGACTCTGAATACCAGGAACTTTCCCTCTGTAAATGTTGTCACTGATGTAAATATGGCCCAATGGGAAAAACTATAAACACATCATATTAAAAATTGTATTTTAATTTGTTTTCTAATCTGTGATTATAGACACGTTCTTGTCATTATAAATCTTGTCTAATTTTTTTCTTTTAACTTATTTTGTCTCACAGAATGTGACAGAATATTTTTTATATAAAACAGTGAATTTGGAATAGAGTCACCATGCTGGAACACAGGATGAACCCAATAATCCCAGCTCTTCATCCTTACATATCTGTGTGTATGTGTGTGTTGTGTGTGTGTTGTGTGTGTGTTGTGTGTGCCTCCTATCACAGAAATCAGGTCACATGCTGATCTTCCTACAGGTCTTCCTGAGATCACGGCCCAGACTCTCCACTGGCCCGAACACGCAGTTTCAGACAGGAAGGAAAATCTGGAAGGGTGGGTCTGAGGCTAAGGGAGGATTTAGGAAGCCATGACAAGAGACACCTTTTTCCATACTGCTCTTCTCAACATGCTACCTTCTTATAACATAAGCGTTTCTACATCGATTCAGAGGAATGCATTGGGTTGTAAGTGGGTTGAGGTTTAAGAGACCAAACGTGTAAATCTGGAAGTCCTGGGATCCCAACTGACAACCTGCTGGTCAAAATAACGTTGACTGAACGTTTACTGTCATGTTTCACTTCACTGAGAAAAGCACAAAACAAACTGTTTACTACAAATTCACTTAGAATGGAAGTCTGAAGGCATATAATGTTAAACCACTAACATATGAATAAAATGTCTGACTATATAAAACATTCACACCAGTAAAGGTGTTCAGATGCAACAGATATGAGAGAAATTCATAATAAAGTAGTTTTTATGAAGATTTATCTTTCAGCTATAACTTTCCATCCCTGGAGGAATTACTTCACATGTCCCTGAAAGTTTTGTGGTATCCGTACACCATCAGAGACGCACACAACTACAGATTCTTCCAGCAGCGGCTCGTGATCATTGATTTTCCATAGAGTCGCAGACCGACATTAATAATGATAACAATGCTTGACTTATGCTATAAGCTACTATCTATTGAATTTTTAGAGTAAATCCATACTAGCCAACATAGAGGGCAGTCGTGGCCTAATGGTCTGAGAGTCTTGTAACCTGAAGGTGAACCTGAAGGTGGTGGGTTCGAGTCTCGGGTCCGGCAGGGATTGTAGGTGGGGGAGTGNAGGTGAGACCCTTGAGCAAGGCACCGATCCCCCAACTGCTCCCCGGGCGCCGCAGCTAAAATGGCTGCCCACTGCTATGGGTGTGTGTGTTCACTACTGTGTTAATATCTTACTATATTATGTCTTATCTCTGCAATAGAAATGGTTCTGTACATCATAGATACACGGTCGGCACTTACACTTTGCCATTTTGCTGGAATTTATTTGATATCGTTCAAATTATTTGCTATAAAAGAAGATTTTCGTGGCCACAGAGTATTTTTAGACAAACCTGCCTTTATCTGTCCTGAAAATGTTCGTAGAGAGCGAGTATTCGGGCAGCGTTATTCCTGCCCCACTCAGCCTCTATTAGCACTTATAGCAGATCCTATATGTGTTGCAATAATAACTCTGTAGAGCTAAAAGGGGCCGGGAGCGAGCTACACCATGATTGTGCAACATTGAGAAAGGCGATAAATCAATGATAACTAGGCTAATATTTGTCAGATGGCAGCATTGTTTTATCAGTGGTCACTCAAATGAGGTCATTAGTATTTAAAAATATATGGAGTTGTGAATGAAGACTTTATGAAAGTTAACAATTGTTGAACAATTTCTAGAGTTACGTGACAGTTACACACGTGGGGTTTGAGTAAAATACAAACGTGTCTCAGTTACACAGGAAACAAATTGGTTTTGCTGGATCAAGTGCTATTTTACAAGCTGCTGAATAATGAGGGGAAGCCATATTGCTAAAATAAACCAGATTTGCAACCCAAATTAGACTCCTATTAGATTTAGTTCAATACTCACCATTTTCTCATTTCATATATAAGATTTTTAATTTTCATTTTTAAATTGTCTCATGCTTTTATGGCTTTTTTACATCTGACCGCAAAGAAAACAATGCTGTTTCCTTCTTCGGTCGGTATTTTCTATCCCTGATTTTTTTTCCCATTTAAAGGTTTGTGTTTAAAGGTGATTTTTTAGATGCTTTTGAAAATCCTAATGTGCATGGGGAGCCCAGAAAATCAACTTAAGTACCTGACTCTGAATACAGCCCACACTTAAAATATTGAAGTATTCCTTTAACCAACTTCATGCCAGATAAAATATTATCATATTCCAAACACGTGGCTTAATCTTGTACACTATTTTAACCCAAGCAAAGCAAACATTAGCCTGTGAGATCACCTTCTGCCCTGCTGTTTTCCTTTTCTTCTCTGACCCAAGTGTTTAAGACAATAGCCCCAGCTGTGTTTACCATACCACCAATCTCCTGCTGGGCTGGCCTTCAGAAACCTTTTTTTAAAAATACAGTCGCAACAGCCAATCCCATGCAGATGCACTCAACGCTCACCAGGACACACCGCGCTTCCTGTTGACAGTAAATGCTAACCATTTTGAAGTAGCCTGTATCACTGTACCACCATAACAAAGCCATGTATCAAATCTGTCCACATCAGCAGGCCGGGAGGAAGCTCGGTTTCTTTCCGCAGAAAATGAGGTTGTCAGGTTCTGGCTCGGCCGTCAGCTCTCAGGCCTGCTCTGGAGGTGGTTTTGTTTTTGCAGAAAGTTGGCTGGCATTCTCTCTCTGCGGTAGGCTTTCTCACAGCTCCTGAAACCGTGCCATGGAGGCCCACGTAGGGCTCAAAAACTGGTTTTCTCCTGCTGAGAAAGTACAGTATGATAGCGAAACAATGCTAGAGACTGATACCAGTCGTGTAATCTGACATTAAGCACATCAGAGACAAAACGCCGGTCTGATACAAAAATGAACAAGATAAGATAACTTTTTCTTTATCCCACAAGTACATTTAAGCATTACAGTAACATAAAAATAAGACAAAGATAGTATAAGTCACCATAATAATATTAATAGATTAATAGATCTGTACAAATATACACATGTACCTATGTACAGTAGGACCTGAGTAAGTATGTACGTAAATGACATTGAAATAAAATCTTGCTTCTGATTGGTCAGAAGGTGTTGATGAATTTTCAGTGACAGTAGAGCGGATGCAAATCACATGTTTATATTTAAAATAAATTTGCTCTAGTAATAGCTCAGGGACTTGTACAGAGAACTCCACATAAACAGATTAAAAATGTGTGTAATCAATGATTCATGGAAGGAGTCTCCACTTTCAGGGCTTTGTAACAAAGCAGGGGCTCTATCATTACGTTTTCAATTGCACTTTTTCATTTTGGACTCTAGCTATATAACATATCTCAGGTATTTGAATTACAAGACTAAGCTAGCTAGCAATTTCATGAATAAACACGAATCAAGCGTAAGGCACAGATAGCGGTTCAGAAATGGTAAACACGAACAAAGTGAGCTCTAGGTAATAAGGAGATGATTTTAGTAACATGTTTCGTTTACGTTTCATTGTTGCCACTAGCGTATTTGTAGCTGCGCTGTGAGTTTGGTGCCATCGTATATACCGTCCTCCTATTGGTGGATTTTAGACACGCGTCGTAGCAGCGCTCACACTCCGAGATTTTCATCAAAAATTTCTCACAGACACAACTTCCTCATCGACTGTCTGTGGTCACAACCGCAGCTCGACGACCTCTGATCTTAACTCACGTCCAAAGACTCACGTCTTGTCTGCAAAAGCAAAATCAGGCACAAATGTGCACAGTGTTCGATTTCAACCTCCATCCAGAGCATCCATAATTAAAGTGACATTTAAAGTGGATGGTTTACGGAGTTGGCCTGGGTTGAGAAGTCTATAACAATCATCAAAACTTCATGTGATATTTTTGTACATTGAGACACTTGGAGCAAAAAAAAAAAAAAACACCCACACACTTCGACTTTCCTCCCTCCAAAACTCTCTTTTTTTAAATACAGCCACATCCCGAAGGCTGAGTTCTGGCCGTGTGTTTACTGCAACGTGGCCTGACGCAGGTTTGCTTGTGATACACTCTGTGTGTGTGTGTGTGAGATGCAGGCCTTGTTTGTACAGTCATATCGAAAGAGACAGAGAGAGAAACAGAAGGGTTGTGGGAATGAAAGGTCGTGTCTGGTGGAGGGTGTTTCTCCTCCAGTTTCCCTCTCTTCCTGAAAGAGCCCCCTCCCATTGTTTTTTTCCCTGGCAGCTGGACGTTCTGTTCCCGCGCGCTCGTAATGAGTGTTAGAGCCCTCGCAGAGCCGTTCCCTCCCTTTCCTAAGAGCACTGTCTCTCTCTCTCTCTCTCTCTCTCTCTCTCACACACACACACACACACACACACACACGTTTTAGACATCTGTCTGCAAGCTTGGACATCTGAGCAAATGGATTGCATTTACAGTAACTCGGTCTACCGCAGAAATACGCAGGGACGAGTGCAAGAAAATGAAAACGTGCTGCTTTAAAAGCTTGAAAATGAAATTTTTTTTATATTTAATCTGCAAAATTCTGAATTTTAAAAGCTTAAAAAGACTTATTTAATCTTATAATATGGTGCCATGGCCTGGAGTTGATTTTCTTTTTAATAATATCACACCACAATAATGGTTTATTCCTTACAGAGACTGATTATAATTTTTTTTTCCAGTTATAGTTCGATTTTATGTTGTCAAATGTCCGTGAAACAAGTTATAGCACCTAAAAAAACCTGTTCCTTCACCAGCCTTTCTATTAACGTCATTCAGACCAAAAAAATGCAGCTTGTCATGTTTCTGAATGTTGGGAAACCACAAGGAGCATTAAAATGTAGCTGTAAACAGATAAAAAGTATGCTGTGTCTTTCTTTCATTAATTACTGGAAAACTGCTGTGGTTAAAGACAAGTTAAAAAAAACACCTCAGGACATGCTGTTATAGGGAAATAATCATCTTCAGGGTGGTAACAGTAACTCCACCACTCCACCCTGTTGTTGATTAATTTCCTCCGAGGCTGAGAGCAGCGCAGGCTGAAAATGTGCAGCTCTGGAGGCTTATCGTGTCTGCTGGTGAAGGAGGAAAGCAGTTTTGCGTCCTTCCTGTTTGCATGTTCAGCGTGTTCGGCTTCCAGCACCTGCAGTGAAACTCTAACACACTCCTGCTAGTGCTCAGGCTTCGCCTAAAACTCCAGCCAAAAATCCTACAGCGTTAAATTAACCTCTGCAGTGCCTCCATACCGGCCCGCGCTGCGTGGCGTTAATTAAACATCGCTCAGCTTCAGTGACACGAGTAAACTACTGTAGCACTTAAACCTATTTAATCCCAAATATAATGCACTTTTTATCCTGTACTCATAAAGCTCTAAACGACTTAATGGTGTGTTTGTGGCTGAAGAGTAAACTAGATTAAATTACAAGTTGACTTAATTACATATAAACATTTTCATCTGGGAGGTGAGTCATACTTGGTCATGTGACCTGACCTGTTTACTACTTTCATCTGAGAAACAGGGCATCTGAATAAGCAAGGACTAACTCACTGCCCGAAGTGTTTTATTACGCTTATACAACAGCGATTTGCCGACTATTATACTGCTTAACTTATTAAAGAATGCTTTTTAAGGGTTTATAGTTAGGTGTAATGTTCCATGAGACAACTTAGTTCCTGTTCTCACTTACGCTATAGCAGCTGTAAACAGTCGTTCAGCAGCCTCTCTCTCTCTCTCTCTCTCTCTCTCTCTCTCTCTCTCTCGTTATTTTACAGAGAACCCGTAAAGCATAAACTCTTTTCTTCTAAAGAACTTAAAGTTACACCTTTACCTCTAACTGTTACAAAGTGCTAACACTGGAGACTCCTTCCATGAATGTTAGAATAAACGTCTCTTTACAAAACACTTCACCACATCAATGATTATACATTCTTCTTTGTTAGACAACGTTATTATTATTATTATTATTTTTTTTTTTTTTAGAAATCTATTTATTATTAGCCTTAGATTATGTGGAGCGCCTGCAGTACAAGTCCCTGTGAACGAGCTGTTGCTATGGAAACAATAACGTATTAGAATGAGCGCGTTAATGTTAATCTGACGTTTGTGTTACAGCTGGACCTGTCCGAGTCGCACACATTTTGACCAATCAGATCCGAGCATTTAACTATAAGCAGATAAACACACAGGTCCTTCCACACAGGTCATACCTCTGACTACTGGAATAGCTACATGAACACTGAATGTAGCTACAAAACGGATAAAAAGGTCAATCTTTAATTAATTAAATTAACTGAATTAATAGAAAATGTACTCATTGGCAAATGGACGTGGTATAAAAGCAATAAAACACTTCAGGACACGCTGTTATTGGAACATGACCAGCTTCTTGGTGACAGTCAGGAGCTTCATCACATCACCCTGTTGTTTGTTTTCCTGTAACAGCATGACTCTGAGTGTTTCAGTCCTTATTCAGGTCACCAATAGTATCATAATGACTCACAGTCTTTAGACTTTTCCTTGGAATGACATTTAAAATGGAAAGTGCTATTTCGAGCGATTTACCGAACATCGACAACTTTGCTCCAGATGACAGCTGCACAGCTGGAAATATCAAAAACAGTATGTTGTTCATGTCGATCTCGTGTTTTCAGCAGTGGTCTGGGGTCTGGCGTGTACGTTGTGAGTGTTTAGGAGGGGGAAATGAGCAGCTCTGTGCACAGAGGGACGCTATGCCTGAAGGTCAAAGGACTAAGGGGGAGTTGGGGGGAGTCTGAGTCACACACACTTACTGGAAAGCAGTGACTCAGTGTCACCCCCTGCTCCAGACTGATCCATTGTCAGTGCCGCAGATGGTATAGCGCTCGCTGCTAATGAGCTACAGGTTTTGTTTGCACTGTCGCATGGAATTTCCCTGTTGTGCATTTTTGGAATTTTTGCTTTCTTGTTTACATCCTAAACAACTGAACAACACAGCGCTTGAGTAACACTCATCTCAGACTCTTTTTTTTTTTATTCACTGAATGTTACAAACTTTTAAACCGATTCTCAAATCTGATTCAGAAGGTGTTTATATTAAATGCGCTAAGTCAAATATGCTGTTGTTTCTATAGCAACAACTTACACAGGGAGTTATGGATTTTTTTAAAAATGTTCATACGGTGAAATTTTCTGTGAGGAAACATTTATTTAACATTTATGGAAGGAGTCTCCAGTGTCAGTGCTTTGAAACAGTGAGAGGAAAAAAATGTAGCTTTAAGTTTCCAACATGGGAAAGTGTTCAGGACTTAATGGGATGCTAACTTGTTTCGCAGACGTTGCACGACATTATAAATATATATATATATATAAATAATAAATGATCATCATCGGGAAAGTGCTGTGGTATAAGAGGAATAAAACACTTTGTGTTAGTAAATAAGTTGTAGGAAAATAATCCATAAACACAGCACCCCTTTGCTGATTTTTTTTCTTTATTCCTCACATTACCCATTTAACATCCACCAGAACTCTGTAACTGAGTTAGATAATAGTTATGCAACATTTTATTTATTTATATATGAGATAAGTCATAGTCACACGGACATGCATGAGATTACATCCGAGGCCGGGCCTCGGTGGGTGGGATCCACCTGGAGTTCGTCCACGAGGACTGTTACTGAGCTCAAGCTCAAACCGGAATCCTCTTATAGCATCATTCAGGTGCCTTCTGGCTGGTGTGGGCGAGCTGTTCATCGCTCAATAACAGCCTCTCAGGGGGAGGTTTATTCTCGTGGAGGAGCTGAAGAGGCTGCGGCTCAAAACGCAGTCCACCCACTGACTGTGTCAGCATCGCTTTTCCAAAACGCTCGCTGCTGTTTACATGATTCAGGGTTTATGTAATGAAAACTCCCACTATTCTACAGACTGATATAGTGACCACACCTACTGCTGTTGAAAAAACAACATCACGGGTAAAACTGAGGGAGTGTTGATGGTGTTGATGATGATTTTGTGCTTCTCTGCAGGAAAAAAAAAAAAAAAGCACAATCTGGCAGAAAATCTCCTGCTGGTCTGTGCTGGTTAGCTCTGGTTCAGACCAACTCTGCGAAAAGGTTTCAGAGTATCAGGATCTGATGGTTTTAATCTACTCTGACTCATTTCTAGTTCAGTTCCAGATCCAGGAAATGTTCAGTATATGATGTGTTATGGTTTGTAACTGTTCAGTAAGAATATTTTGGGTTTGCTGTAAGGTTGCATCAAAATCACAGTGTAAGAGGCATAATGGTGTTTGATGGGTTATAATGAGCTTGGAATGTTGTGTCATAATGGTGGTTAATGGAATATTTGCCACTTTTATCTATTATTATCTATGATTGCTCATGAAGACCAGATAAAACGCAGAATTATCAAAGATATGAACATTACAGAAGTCCTTTATGTCCACCATTACCTTCAAATCACATTAAAAAAACCATCAAACAAGTCAAAGGTCACGTCTTGAACCATCTATAACCATATACATAAATATAAACTCAAAATACTTGGTTATAAAACCATCAAGAAAACATTAGAAACCTCTAATGGATTCCATTTTTCTGAATTTTTAAATATTTAACATGTATGATAAAACCCATGCTTTTTTCCCCCTAACAGGATTTTATTCATAACACTTCTTTTATACTATTTATAACCATCTAAAAACACTCCAAGAACAAAAGGCAACCCAATTTTCAGAGGAGCTTCGTGTTCTTTACAGATTTGCTCTCAGTGTCTCTAAATCCATTAATGATACTCGTGTACTAAGCCCAGGTCTCGAACGCGGGGATTTTGGCGCATCCTGTTTACCAGATTAGAGACACAGAGAAATGTGTTAGAGCAATATCCTTATGAGTTATCATGTGATCAGAAAGAGTGATGGAAAGATATTTTGTCAGTAGTAATATCTGAAATTATACCGCGACACTGTTGATTCTGGATTCTGATTGGTCAGAAGGTGTTGATTAATTTTCTATAACAGCACAGATATGACAATAAATCAGGCAGTGATTCAGATTACAACTTTATATTAATGCACTTGTTCTAATATGTTATCGTTTCTATAGTAACAGCTCATTCACGGTGGCTATAAGTTAAGCTATAAGCTATGTTTTCCATAAGGAGATGTTTGTTTAACATTTTCGGAAGGAGTCTCCAGTGTTAGTGCTTTGTAACATCCCTTGTTGTAACAGTTGTCTACGCGTTCTGGTTTTTCGGTAACATGACGAAATGAGGGATTCGTTTTGTCTTATTAACTTCAAGAGAGACTGGAGCGACTGTTTATAGCTGCTATAACGTAAGTGATAACAAGAACAGACTTTTCTCATGGATGTTCCACAACATTGGCTGTAACACCAAACAGATAAATAGTACGACGTGTTATTCTTCAACAAATAAAAATCTGATAGCATTAAACACCTAGCGACGCTACGGAACAAAACACTTCGTAGCATTCCTTGTTCACTCCACCCTGTCGTCGATTATTTTCCTATAATATCATGACACCGAGAGTCTTGTTCTTTTTAGTCGATTATTTTATTACTTGTACTAATGAGAAGAACATCTGTGAAGCCGTACACATAAAATAAATATCTCGTTGTCGTCATTTTGTCCTAAGAGTACGGTTTTTCACACAAAAGCGTGTGTGCTACAGTGTTTACGCTGTCATAGGATTATTATAATATATAATATAGTATAAAAATCTATTGTTGTACTTCCTTTACAAACACAAGTGTACTTAGTCACTGGGAAATCTGATAGCTGAGAAGTACCTCAGATGTGAAATGTGCTCTCAACACACTTGTTCAGAAAATGGCTGGTTATTTCCCTAACAACAACATTTTATGGATTTAAATGATCGCCACTCGAATAATGTGCTGATGATTATGCTGAGAACAAAATGTCTCATCAAAACAAACCACTTTTTTTGCGACCTTGCGCTAAAAAAAGCAACTTCTCTCTCCACAAACTCCCACTCGGGTGTTTTGAACAGTGACAGACGTCCGGCGGACCAATCAGATCTCTGCACACGTCTCAGCTTGTCTGTAGTCCAAGCTGATTGGTCTGATCCTGTAGGATGGGCGGGATCTTGTTTCCCGGTTTTCCTCTTAATGCTTCCCGCAGTTGCTCTGCTGGTCTGAAACTGGATATTTACCCTGCGAGGGTGAGACAATGGGAGTTGGAAAACCACCGATTTTAAGTTTATAAACTCAGAATCAACTCGGGATTTGATTTGCTTCAAGTGGGAGATTGAAAACAAAGCAAAGATTTGCGAGTTTTAACCGGAGCTGCGTGTCATTTTTGTCGGTTTCGGGTTACTTAACAGTCAAGGATTTTTCAGTGCTTTGCTTTTTTTTTTTTTTTTTTTTTTTAAGTTTCTAGGTAAGTTTAAAGACCTCACCTTACCTTGTGTGGATGTTATACATTTGAAATGCTCTAATCAGGACATAAAGTTAATTTTAAGAAGCAGTAGTATTAGTAATAGTAGTAGTACTAGTAGTACTAGTTATCCCAGGGGCTTTATGCAATGCCATGCCATAATGTTGAGTAAAGCACCTTTAACCTCATTCATATCATCCTGATGTTTCTTCTCATGATTTAAAGATGATTTAAAGATGATTTGAAATAGCTCCGGTATGTTCGTGATCAGCTCTTTGCCTTGAGAAGAGTTCAGCCATGGTGTTTTGTGTTTGTTTTTCTCCAACCTGTTTTGCTGCAGCTGATTTCCAGCCTAGCCGGATGAGTCAGTCATCAGCCAGCCACTCATTATGGGAAATATTTACCCTGTCTGACTGCTGGCTGTCCTTTTAAACCTGCTTTTTGTTCTTTCCTGAATGCTCCTTCATCATTTTACACACCTTTTCTATCATCATTACAACTTATTTTAAGATAAGAAAGCAGAATCGGGGCTCCATGATCTAATTACACACATGACACTCCAATAATCAAAGGACTTACAACGAGTTAAGGTGGAGTCGTTTTTTTTTTTTTTGTGAGGAGGGCAGGGTTGTGAAACGGTTTTACTACGTGAAGTCGGTCAGGCAGGAGACCGAGATTGTTAATAAGTAACAGGGGAGTACTAGTTAAGGTGTGTGTCTTGTTACTGAATGAAAAAAGCAAGCTATTTATTTCCTCACGCTTAAAGTCCCCGTGAAAGTGTGTACACACGTCAGAAAAACATCGTCTGATCTTTTTCCAATCTTCACCTCTCCTGTTTCGGTGAGCCTCTTTCAACTATAGGCTCGTTCTAACTGACAGGAGTGGACCCCTTCTGGTGTTGTAGCCCGTCCACCTCGAAGCTGTGCGCTCTGAGATGCTTTTCTGCTCACCACGGTCGTAAAGAGTGGCTGTTTGAGTTACTGTCTCAAGGTGCTTTGACTCTCAGAACTGGATGTTTTTTTGTTTTTCGCACCATTCCCTGCAAAATCCCGAGACTTGTGCATGAAAATCTCAGGAGATCAGACATTTCTGAAATACAAACTTGAACAGAATGACATTTTTGCCCATTCTGAACACTAACTAAAGCTCTTGACCTGTATCTGAATGATTTTATGCATGGACAGGTGTACAGGTGTTCCTAAAAAAGTGATGTGTATATATATATTGTTTTGATGATCCTGTACTCGTCCAATTTGCATCTAATCAAATGCTCGGTTAGTCCTGTCCCTATTTATAGCTCTGCGGTAGCAGATAGTTAGCATCAAACGTAGCTTGTTCCTGTAGTTGTGCTTGAACTGCTTCCTGGATGTTATTCCCCTTCCAATCACTCGCTTGGAAACTGGATACGTGTGTGTCTGTGTTTATTTCCCCTCCACAGTCATCTTATTTAGCTACTTTGCTAGATTTTAGATTCAGTGTGAGGTGTTGTACATCTCGAACGCTACTGGCTCGCTGTCTGACTTCCTGTTTCAGAAGCAAGTACGTCGACGTTCAGAATCATTGCTAGACTTTACTCTAATCCCGTGACAGTCTTAACAGGCGGAATAGCATGTACAGGAAGCTGAGGCTTTAACGCTATCATTAATTTGTCCCGCAGGACTCCAGGATGCCCCAGACAACGCCGTTCGCAGCCAAGTTTCCTCCGAATCCGTACGGAGGAGGTCATACACGCTACAAACCTGCGGAGGAGAGCTACAGCGGGCTGAGATATCACGACAACAACCTCGTGTCCGGATCACTCGAAGCTCTCATACAGCACCTCGTCCCCACTGTGGACTACTCGCCTGATGTAAGCGGCTCGACTCCTTATAATATACTAAAAAAAAAAAGCAAAGTTGAGCTACTGTTAGCATTTTTAGGGCCTAACAGCACATCCAAAAGTGTTTTATTTCTCTTATACCTCAGCAGTTTTCCTGTCTATTAAAGTTACAATTAATATTGTGTAATGTCCACATGGCGTGTTACTTCCTGTTCCAGCTATAAACAAAACATTAATAAAAAAAAACAATGTCAGAAAACTTGAAGTTACAGTTTTACCTCTGACTGTTACAAAGTCCTGACACTGGAGACTCCTTCCATAACTGTTAATCTATAACCTTTATTCTCCTTACGGAAAACTTCACCATATCAGCGATTATCCTTAATCCGTTTACGTGGAGCGTCCGCTGTACACGTCCCTGTGAGTGAGCCGTTACTATAGAAACGAGAACGTATTACAGCGAGCGCATTGATATGAACCTGAGATTTGTAGCTAAGCTACTGTCCGAGCTGCTGTTATCGAAAACTAATCATCACCTTCTGACCAATCACAGGCCAGAA